>CAMPDV010001811.1:0-103560 GCA_946699065.1 Loxodes magnus
GGTAATTATAATATTACTATCTAAGCATGTTTAATGATCTGCTTTATAATAAGCTTTTATCTTCTATATTTCCTAACTTCTTACATTTGATTATACTTCCTTATTATTATTTCTAACTGCTTAATTAGATTATGAGCTGTATAATTGTGTTTACCTTATATAAATAATCTATTTATAGCTACTACTTGTTACAACTAAGATACTCTTTATTTATCCATAATACACTTACCTAAGAGTATTATTAGCTTAAAGTAAAAAACATATCTTTAAATTATTAAAGCTTAGGTAACTGATATTTAGTAGATCTATTAAAATAAGATCAAAGTCTACAAGGGATAATTTAAATAAGATAAATAACCTTAAGATATTACAACAATAATAATAGTCATTGCTTAGCTTAACAACTAAGATAATATAATCAAGGCTTACAAGCATCAGCAAATCAACATCAACATAACCACACATAACAAAACTAGTCTTTTCAAAAACTTTAGATTCACAATCTTTAAGATAAATCAACTTAGCTATGTCAGAAAAACTTAATTAGTAATCAATTTAATCAAGAAACCAAAACTAAATAGTAAGTAGATTTCCTAAATTAACTATACAGGATAATCAAAGATTCAAGTATTCAGATTTTAAGCTTTACTAATCAAACAGCAACAACATTTTTACATCCATTTCTAAAATCTATAAGGCTCATTTAGTGGACTTTATATATCATTTAAACAAGCTAAATCTTTTATTAGACTAATTAAGAAAATCATTAGACCAAAGCAAGCTACCAAAAAAGAAATTTTAGATCTAAAAGAGAAGCAGAAAAACAGGAGACCAAACACTTAAAGAAAGCTTTAAGTTTGGAAGTAATTAAATTTATTTCTAGTATTAGAAACAGCGTAAAATAGCATATTTAATGCCTTTTCAAGCCTAAATAATCAATAGAAGAACTTACTTTGAGAGTGTCATTTGCTAGGTTGCACTCTCTTAGTATATTAGCAGAAACAATTAATTAAAGGTTTTGAAAGGAAGTTGGGAAAAGTATAATATTAAGTAGTTTCGTAGTAAGTTTGATAAGGTGTTAATTAATTATAGTGGAACTATAAAGCATAAGAGAAGGATATTAGTGGTAATTTATGAAAAGGTTGTAATAATTGAATCTATTTTGATGATAAATGTTTCTAGTAAAAGATTGTTACTTGACTTAAATGAATATTATGGTTATAATATTGTTAAAGTTGTAAGCAATTGAATAATAATGTAGCTATGATTACAATTGATGTATAATAACTTAAATTAATTATTGATCTGGTAGTTTGAAATAATTAAAATGGAGAGTCTAAATGTAATTAAAAAAAGCCTATTAGTCTAAGTATTTTGAATATAATCAATTATAAGATTATACTAACTAACTTTTAAGCATGCTATTATTATTACTAACTATATTACTATATCTTTATATAATTATCACTTATTTGCTTAACATATAAAGTTTATATAATTTAAGATATCTTTATAGTAAGAAATTTAGTAAATTAGTAAATGCTTTATTAATTCAAGAATTTGAGGGATTGACCTAAGGGGTTTTGATAATGTTATCTATTTAACTTTTAAGTTTATTGCTTATAATAAACCTTAGTTTTCAATATTTGGATTTATTATATTAGGAAGAATTTGATGAGATAAAAAGTTTAAATTATAAGAAGAGCTTTAGATCTAATTTTAGTGTTAGTTTTCTATTAATAGATTTGAAAATGCTATTAGATATTTAATTTCATACCTTACTTCTATGTTTCTATTATTTCATTTTATACACTGAAATTAAGTCTAATGGCATTGTTATAATTTTAATAAATTCAAAGATCTTTTTCCTAAGGGGGTATAATCTTTTCATAATGAAAGCTTATAAAATATCAGGTTGATTAAAAATAGCTTAGCAATATCGCAGCAGCTTAGCCTTCTAAGATCTTAAATTGTGATTCCTTTATAATATAAGCTTATGCTAAGTTAATTTGCTATTAAAAGCTATAATTTGTTTATTCATAATTAAAAACTCCTAAAAAGCTTTTTAAACAAATGGACTTATTAATATTTAGATGAATAGTAAATTTATTGTTTATTTAATGATTATACTTGCAGTATCAATAGTTTCTAGACTTAATAGATTTAACCTCTAAGTTTATTATTTTATTGCTTCTATAAACTTAAAAGGCTGAGTTACACCCACTCAATGTTATTAAGTTACTTAATAATTAGAAGTATAACTAAGAATTACTCTTAGCTTATTAAATCTCAAATTATTCAAAGTGTCATTTCTATATCAATGTAATATCCTAGAATTAGATTTACTTTATACCCAATAACAGTCAAATAGACTAAGACCAATTTAATTCAATTACTATCATTTATATAACTTAATTGTCTTTTGAACCAGATGTATGTTATACACTTTTTATATTCAACCAACAACATTTAAATATATTAAGTTTATCATATTTTATTATAACATCATATTATCCTCATCAGCTCTTTTTCTCCCTTTTCCTTATCTTTAACCTCTTTAACTCATCTATTTCAAATCCTCCTTGTGTTAAGATTTGCTACTCTTATTCTAATTCTTAGTCTTATTCTTATGGCTTAACAACTCCCAGCTCTTAGTTGTTGACTGCTTTTTATGAAGCGACGCTTTTTTTACTTTAGGGACTTAGTGTTTTCAATTGACTTATTATTTTCCACTTTAATTTTAATGAATCTATCTGCTTTTTGAAGATATAAATATCAGTCTTTCGCTTTATTCATAACTAAAGCATTATTATAAAAGTTAAACTAATTCTGGCTCTTATTCAATTTCATCTGAAAATTAAGGAATTCTTTTGTCTAAATAAATTGCCTTCATAAGTTATGCTTACGAATCTATATCTGGATAAGGTAGTTACTCATTAAATATTTCCACCGCTAAACACAACCTAAAGATCAAACATCACTCTTTTAGCTCACCTTGCTTTCGAAAATTTCCAGGAGCCATTCATTGAAGTGACCCTTTTTATTCTTCGTTGTCTTTATACTCGAGTCATGTAATAATTCCAAGATCAGCTACTTAGGGGAATCTGAATCATCTAATAGAATATTTAGAGATTTCATATCTCTATGAATTAAGTTTCTGGAATGAATTGCCTACAAGCCTTCAGCTATCTAACTAAGTAAATTAAGCTTCTTTAAAAAATCTTTAAGGAGATCCCTTTTTAGAGTTCTGTAGTAACTAATTAGATTGAATCACTTAGTACAAGCTTCCCCTTTGGCATGTAGTCAGTTAAAAGACAAAAGCAATTCTTTCCTTTAGATGAAGTGCCAATTGCAACTCCCACAAGTTTTAAAACTCTAGAGTTGTTTACACTTAATAGTGCTTTGCATTCAAGAAAGAATAAATCAATTAACTTTTGTAGATTCCCCTTTTAGCTCATTTTTTTAAGAGCATAATCAGATCCTTCTATACTAATTAAATAAACGGTCCCATATCCTCCTTCACCTAAAATAATTAGGCTATCTAGAAATTAGTTACTAGGAATAATATTCTCTGTAGTTTCAAATTCTAATTTGAGAATTTCATATCTTAGCCAGCACCATTTTTATACAAAAGTTACCAAATATCATCAACTGTAATTAAGTTTTCCTACTTATTTATTTTATTTATTAGAGCTTTCTGTGGAATTTCTAGTTCAGGCTTTAGTTAGTATGCTGTATGGAAACATTCAAGAGATTCTTTCTTTTAATTTAGTTCCAAAAGTATCAGACCTTTAGTATAAATAAGCTTCTGCATATTTGGAATTAAGTTTGATAGCTTTTATTACAGAACTCAAAATGCTTAAGAAAAGTTTCCTATCTTAAATAAGGAATAAGCTTTATGTTTGTAAGAATTCGCAGAAGAAGGATTAAGATTTATAGCTTAGTCTAAATCGAAATATCGCTTCGTTGTATCTGCCTAATTTATTCCATACTGAACCTTTATTATTATGAGCAGAAGCATCATTGGGATCTATTTTAAGAGCTGTGTCATTAGCTCTCTATCGCTTCGTTATATCTGCCTAACTTTTCCAATGCATAAACCTTTATTATTATGAGCAGAAGCATTGTTGGGATCTATTTTAAGAGCTGTGTCATAGCTCTCTATCGCTTCGTTGTATCTGCCTAAGTCATCCAATGCTGAACCTTATATTATTATGAGCAGAAGCCAAAGTTGGAATCTATTTTAAGAGCTCTGTCATAACTCTCTATCGCTTCGCTGTATCTACTAATTTATTCAATGCTGAACCTTTATTATTATGAGCAGAAGCAAAGTTGGGATCTATTTTAAGAGCTGTGTCACAGTTCCTCTATCGCTTCGTTATATCTACCTAAGTTATTCAATGCCAAACCTTTATTATTATGAGCAGAAGCAAAGTTGGGAATCTATTTTAAGAGCTGTGTCACAGTTCTCTATCGCTTCGTTATATCTGCCTAAGTTATTCAATGCCAACCTTTATTATTATGAGTAGAAGCATTGTTGGAATCTATTTTAAGAGCTCTGTCATAGCTCTCTATCGCTTCGTTGTATCTGCCTAAGTTATTCAATGCAGAACCTTTATTATTATGAGCAGAAGCATTGTTGGAATCTATTTTAAGAGCTCCTGTCACAGTTCTCTATCGCTTCGCTGTATCTGCCTAAGTTATTCAATGCCAAACCTTTATTATTATGAGTAGAAGCATTGTTGGAATCTATTTTAAGAGCTCTGTCACAGTTCTCTATCGCTTCGCTGTATCTACCTAAGTTATTCAATGCTGAACCTTTATTGTAATGAGCAGAAGCAAAGTTGGTATCTATTTCTAGTGCTTAATTAAAGTACTCGAGAGCCTCTTGATAATTTCCATCTTCGTATAATAGGTATTCCTTTTAGGTTTAATTATTCTGCTTTAGACATAATTACTTTCACAATATTTTCTAATTTCTATGAATTTAAATGTTAATTAGTTTACTTAAAGTTGCTTTTGCTTTATATTCTGATATATGAATAATAATGAAGAATTAGTTTTAGACTAATCTAGAGTGTTTACTTTATTGGTATATTTCTTAATTTGATGATTAGTTAATTTATAGAATGTTAAATGTCTTGGTACTCTGATATTGTAGTTAAATATAAGGAATATTTAGAAAGTTAAAATGTTGATTTAGTGTTTTATAAATAGGAAGTATAAATATAGGATTTATAGTTCTAAAATCTGAAGGAAGGTATATATAAAAGATGTCTTAGTTGATACTTATAATAATGATGGTTGATGATTGAAGTTGTATTTGAATTACATATAATACATGGTTGGTTCTATTCTAATATAAATACAGTGGTATTATAGATTTATAGTTTTCTTTTGATTTACTTAAGTATTTACAAGAATTGAAGTTTCTCTTAAAGCTTTGAATAGTTTTTAGCGATTTAGTGTTATTTTGTGTTAGTATGATTTGGACTAGATTTGGTTGGTTTTGATATTTGACATGAAAAATAGGATTTAAGTTTGTAAAGAACTTGTTTTAATGGTTTGAACTGTAATAAGTAATGTATTTTGTATTATAAGTAGTAAATGAATTAGTTGCACAGTTTGGTTATTTAAAGTAGCTTACATTTGATGATCAAAAAGAACTTGAATAATATTTCTTGAAACTACTATATAATTAATTCTAAATGCTTATAGCTTTTTAAGCTTATTTATAATCTTACCAATAAATTAGTATCTTCATTATTTCTTATTTCATAAGCTTTTAAGTATTTTAAATAGCACTATTTAGACATAATAGTCATAAAATTGGAAGAATAAGAAAGGGAAAATAGGAAGAATCTTATAGCAGTTATTACCTTATAGAAAAGATATAAGATCTATTAATTAAACATCTACTATAGTAAAACAGCAGTTAGAAAAGCCAAAACCAATCATAAGCATATCTAGATATAAGATATTTATATTTTATTATATTCAAAGTAGCTAGAAGCTTCTTCTAATCAAATAGCATAACCAATACATTTATATCAATAAAGCAATAATTGAGCAACTTTAATCAATATAGTTAACAAAAAATTACTAACATACTTTAAATGTAATACAAGCAGCTTATATCTAATCCATAACCAAATTACATCCATTAAGAAGAAACAGATAAACCTTTCTATTCACAATCTATGACACTGTGATTGACAAAAGAGGAGAAACTAAAGTAAAAGTTATAACTTTAATATTTATGATTGCTTAAAATGTTCCTTTAGTCAGCATTAGGTATTTAAAAGCTATCTAGTCACTTAAGTAATAAATGAAGGCTTTTGTGATTGAATGGAATAATAAAATAAATAATAAAAAAATTAAAAAGCATTGAATTTTAGAAATATCTGTTTATTTTAACAAATAAATAAAGTCTAACAAACTTATTAAATATTAAAAGCATTAGAATATTCTCCTCATTAAAACTAATATTAAATATATCAAACTACTATATCTAAAATATCTTTAATTTATCAATTTTAAATTAACTAAACATAAACCTATTAATAAATATAGTAGGCTTCTTAAATCAAAATACTTAACATAAGGTTAATAATAAGATAAGAGAAATGTACTAGGTCTAATCTTCATTTACTGAGTATACAAGAGAGTATCTTTAATATAATAGTTTATGAAATGGACTAAATAGAAATAAAACATTTGGTCCCATTCAGTTTAGTTAGTTGCTTTAACTTAATTTTTACAAATTTAGTGTTTATAATATTTAATTATTTGGATATAATTTTAAATAATTAATCTTTTTAGTTTTTAAAGCAAGATGCTTTATCTAATTTAGTTTTACAATATTTATAATAGAAGCTTTTTATTAAGCTTTATTCTATAATTTGCAAAAGTAGTTATTTTTGGTTTAATTGAATATACTAATAAAGACTATTTCCATTAATAATAAATTTCTATAAAGCTTATTTAATTTGTTATATATTGAATTATGAAGTTGCTATTAAAATACTAAGTTTATTATTAGATTGTATTTTAATTAATTTACTTCAACTCTTAGTTTGTTATGCTGATTATTTCATTTTATTATTAGAACAACTTAATTTCATTTTACCAAGCATTTGTATTATAAGATTTAGCATGTATTCTTCCAAATTATTAAGTTAATCATATTTTAAAGTAAATACGTTATAAACACTACTCTTAATTTATAAATTAACATTACACATCAATCAATCAATTCATATATATTTCATATTACAAATTACTATTAAACATAGTGTAAAACCATAACACTAAAACTATTATCATTATTCAAATTCCAACTATATTTTATACCTTGCTTCTTCATTATTAACCCAAGATTCTCAAATTTACTTTATTTAACAACACTACAATAGTACTAAGATTTAACCACTAACCTACATTATACCTCTAGACCTTCATTGTGTGTTAGATTCTTAGATTACCATATAAAATCCCTTAATTTAACCCTTTCTCTTATTTCCATTTACCTTAAACCATTCTTATATCATTTTCATGCTTCTTTGCTATAGAACTTCATTTCTTACCAGCATTTTCTTTATCGAATCATAATATATAAGATTATAATTACTTTATAGCATCATTATAGTGCTCACCTGCTTTTAACTTCTAGTCTTAATACTTAAATCATGCTCAAAATACGCCTCTATAAAGCTTGTCTTCCCTTAAAGAGCTATGATATAGCATTCAAAAATCTTCTTAATTCTAGTTTTATTTTTTATTCTTATAAACTTGACAAAGTTTAAATATAGATTATCACATTGTCATACACTATTAAGTCTTTCCTTCTAACTTCTTGTCTTTTGCTTATTTAATATTAATTAATATTGCTATGCTTTGCTTTATAATTACTCCTATAGCATTCAATAACTTTTCTATTTCTTTCCAAAAGATTGTAATAGATTTCCTTATTAAAAACGGCAACTCAATTATTTTGACTAAATTAATGAGCTTAATTAAACCTTTTATTGCTACTTAGTGCTTTTCAAGTTTTTAAGTTCATTTCCTTCACTTTATTATGTTTCATTAAATTAGGAGCCAGATAAATTACTACACTATGTTCCATCACTGTTTCTAGCCTTTTATTTTCTAACAAACGAAATTCTTTCGTTACTAAAGATACCAAAATATTATTTGTCGTTATAAAAGATTTAGATATTCTAGTTGATTTTCTTCAAATTTCTTTTTGCCTATAAAACCAAAAAGATTATAAATATTAGGAATTAATTATTAACAGATTTATTTATTTTTTGTTGCTCTTTCTAGCTTATTCTCGTTTTTCTATTTTAAAAGCATGTTAAATCTTTCTAATGTGAGCACTACGTAAATTTCCTTTAGTTTTGTAACTCTTCCAAAATATCTTAGTCTTCTATATTTTTTATAGCTTTATAAGGCCTTTCCCCTTTTTTACTATTGGACTAAAAGTAATTAGCCTTTATTTTAATTAACACTATATAACAATCTACAACATCTCAAAAACTTTCTAACTTTTAAACTGCTTTACTTTTACCAAATTAAGTCTCGAAATATTTAGGATATTTTATGAAAGATCTTGGAATGAGGAAAAGGAACATTTTATTATAATAGTGGAGATATATTTAAAAGAGAGCTTTTCTAAGGTAAAAAGATAAGGGGTAAGCACTTACTTCCTTTTATTAAGCTTATTTCTTTATTTTCTCTTTTATATTGCTTTAATTAGAAATTCTTATCTTTTTTAGCCTAGTTCATATTTAATATACTAAATCAATTTATATATCCCTTTTTTCTTACTCTCCCTTTGATTAAATCTAAATCTGGTTAACTTAATTTTTTTAACTAGCTTATTATTTCACTTTCCCAAATGGTTTATAAACTTCCTCATCAAATTCTAACTTAATTTCACAAAATGAATATCGAAAGATGAGATTGCAGTATTGTTAAAATATTTAATTATGATTCTCTTTACCCTAATTATTTAATCTTGTTTGGAGCAACCTAACTTTTACGATTTGCTAAGAAACTTTCTTTGGGATTTATTAATATCTAAAGAAATGCTCTCAGAAAACGTATTTGCATTAATTGATTAAATAAAGCTATCTTAATTCTTAATCTCGCTGTTTAATTTCTACTAGAGGGAGATTATCCGTAGTCATCTCTAATAATCCCTAAATTTAGCTAGAGGACAAACTTTCTGGGGGTCTAATCTTTCTTCTATATTTGCTTGCTCTTAAAAAATAAGATACTTTTCTCTTACACAATCTATGTTTTAGGTCTGTCTTTTAGATTTCCTAACATAATGTTTCAGTAATAAATTGGTCTGGAAATAAGCATCAAGTTAAACTCTCTTAATAGTATAATATTCTAGCTCTTATACTTAAAATAAGCATTTTAATTGATAGTTTAGACTTTTCCTCTTTTAAACTCCCCTTTTATAATTATTCTAATCTATTGAGACTAACTAAGAAGTTTAGATAATTTAGTTAATCTTAAATACTTTAGAGGGTTAATTAAGCTAGCTTAATATTAAATAGTTAATTTATTACTGAGGAAGGTAGGAATAGAAAGTATATAATTTAAATTGGCTATAAGATATTAGTTTAGGTTAGCTATTAAAGCTTTATAAACAAATCAATAGATTGCTGTTATACAATTTGTAATCAATCAAGTATTTGGGGAGCTATAATCTTATAGTTCAACTTTAAAGTTTAGAGGCTGTTGCTTAATAATTCTACCACAGACGCAAATATCAATCCTTTATTAACTCAAATGACATTATAAGTGACCATCCCAAGCTAGCTGCAGGTGGAAGCTCCCCATTGATTTAAAAAGTAAGATAATGATTTCTAATTAAGTCACCGAAGTCAAGAATAAGAAAGGACTTAAAGTTCTAAATTTAAAATAGCTGAGATCTAAAACTTGCTGCGCTAAGCTTTAAGTTTTGGAAATGATTAAAGAGCTAGATGAACATAAAATGAATGCTAGGAAGCTAAAATTCTAAATAATAAACAAAAGACTGAAATAAATAATAGTTTAGTAGTGAAGAAACATTAAAAGTGTATGTCAGTAGTAATAAAGAAATTACATAGTACAATAGCCAAATATATCAATAGTCAACATTATTACAACCAAGTGCTAGTGTCTAATGCTTTAATTAAACTCCCTAATCAAATAATACTATCAGGCCTCATATTTTTGGAAATAAATTGCTAAAAGATAATTAAGTCAGCTTAGAATAATATCACAAGAAGAAGTTAAGATGATATTTCTTAATCTGGATAGAAAGATATATTGTTGATAACTAACCAATATTAGAAAATGAGTATAATAGTCTAACAATAAATATACTAAATAGAACTAATTATAAGCAAGGTAATTTCTAATTTTATCTTAACTTCTAAATATATACTTATTAATACTATATCAAAACACTGTCACTCTTGTCTATAAAGTCTCTATTTCAATCATCAAAGTCATCCTTAAATCCAATTAATTTTATTAATATAATAGCATACAGTAAATCTATCTAAAATAAAGTTTATAGAAGTCTGCTCTTATTTTACCTCAGATATCTTTTAATAAAGCCTTCTCTAAAATTTTATTCATAAGATTAGAGGTAAACAAATCTATTCCTATGAATATTATAATTAAAACAATTATTCATAATAAGGCTAAATAAGCTCAAGACCAGATTAACATTATAATAGATATGCTTCATATGTAGTTTGGTCTTTTAAAAGAGATGCTTAAAACAGGGAATAAAAGTAATAGTATCTAAGTTAAATGATTAGGCCTAATTTATAAAGATATAAAAGATATCATTCATTAATATCTTTTGTATTAGTAACTAATTTAACTTTCTATTTCATATAATTAAGAATATTCTATTATAGCTCCAGATAAACATAATCATATAACTGTTTAAGATATTAAACTGTTATTTTAGACCTGTAGTCTAGAGAATAAAGATCACATACTTACATTTATACTAATTATAGTGTCTTTGAGATTGGAGCTATTATTAATGTGTTTGAGAAAGGATCAATAAAAGATAATATTTATCGCTCTAGTATCTCTAATACTCAGCTTATCATGCTATTTAACTATCTTTATGGTAAAACATCTTTATCTTCTCTCCTTAGCTAAAATAGCTTTTATTCATTATAAGCAGCATTTACATTCGTTTTAAGACAGCTAATTTCTTAGCTCCTTCCCAAATTTTTTTCAGAATCTCTTATAAAATTTTAAATTTAAGTAACTATTATCTGAAACTTCATATCTTTCAAACAATAAAATTAGGAAAAATTATTTTTTAAATTCTTGAGTTTACTTAATCTGCTTAAAGGTAACCAAATAATATAAGCAAATGCTTTAAATTTAGACTAAAGAGTCTTTAAATTAAGATTTGCAGTTATTTCTATCAATATCAAAGATATATTTTATTGCAATTTGATGGAGACTATGCTTTTTTGTAAGATTCTACTACAGTCAAACAGAAGCAAGGGAGAGCTACAAAGCATGATATTAAAATAAGTCAAACTTATTTTAACTTAAAGGAAAGAACTATGCTAGATAAATTTGCTTTAGAAATGGAACTTAATACTGAAGCAGAAATGAGGCTTAGAAAGCTAAATAATGCTAAATTTAAAGTTTATATATTGAAGTGCAATTAGCCTAAGGAAAAATAGAATAAGCTAGATAATTATATTTTAAGGTATCTTTAACTTTCTATAAGATATAAGCTTAATTAAAAAGGCTTAAGAATTATTAGCTTCAATACAACTAAACTGATTATTTTCTCTATAAGATAATATATAAAAGCTATATATTTAATTAATTCTCTATCATTTCAATAATTAATAATTATTATATCTATCTAATTTATAAACCCAAACTATTAAATTTTATTTCCCGCCTAACTTATTTAGATTTAATTAAATTTAAATTTTAAAATTAAATCTTTAATTTTATATTCCTAAGTAAGTAATTTACCTACTTTTTAATTAATATATTTAATTAATAGCTTATGATCAAATTAAGAAGCACATATTATAAAATGTTATTACTCTATCTTAAATACCAAGTGACTATACTTATTTCAATTTCAAATACTAAGATTTAACTGTAAATCTTCATTTTCATTTCAAGGAGGATAAGTCTATAAATGTTCTTTCGGACAATCAGGATCAATTTCTGCTTCTCTACACACCTTGTATTGGTAATATTCTTGGAGCCCATCTAAATTGTATCTTTTACTGGATATAAAGCTTAGCAAAAGAGCATCCAGTTCAGTGTTTTTAGAATATTTCAGTAAAACTTTGGAATTTTTAATTTGATTGACTGATACCAAGAATCTAGATAATAAGGTAGAATCTTCCAAATTTTAAGTATTTATAACTTTTGATTATTGGATTTTTAAACTATCCTTTATTAATTTTTAGATAGGAGATATATACTTTAGTTTAGAACCTGCCAAATCAGTTATCTTGGGAGCTTCTTTATTTTCTTTCATAATATTTAAGGTTTTAAATTTTATCCAAATTTGCTGTTGAGAACTCAACAAGATGATTTTACTTCTAAAGATAAATATGAGCTTATAGGCTTTTTTTAAGATAATAGAGCACTGTTGTAAAGTTTTATTTCTAAACAGAAGAACAAATCTATAAACGCTTTTACTCGCTAATAATATGAATTCAAGAGCATTATCTCCAGTAATTACTCCTCCACTTACAAAAATATAAGCTTCAGGAATACATTTTGCTACATAAGATCTTTCTTAATGCCAAAGATCTCAACATTTTCCTGATACTGTGGCACTAGTAAAAAGATTTGGTTCACCTATCAGTAAAATTGTATTGCACTTATAAAGTTGAGATTAGGCTCATATAATTTAAATAATTTAAGTTTTATTTAATGCTTATAGACTGTATGATTATAGTGCTTATAGAGAAATACTATTTTTTATTTAATTTAATAATTGAATATCAATCATTATCTCTATTTAACTAATTTAATAAACAACTACTAAACTGAAACTTTAGTGCATATGTAGGTAATTAGGAGTATCAAATTAACTAGTGGATAACCAAAAAATTCATTCAGATACAAATTATTCCTATAAGTAAAGGCACTTACTCTAGCTTTTAAATGTAACTTAAGGAGTATAATACCTTTATAAACTCCTATAATCAACACCATTTCAACCACAGTTTTGAAAACCTTCTTTAAGTTAGACTAACAAACTATAAGGCTTTTTAACGCTAGATAGTAAATAAATCCTCCTCAGCTTTTATTTATAAATGCAAGTTAAATAATTTTTAGTGAGGAGAATAACTAATCAGTGATAGAGTAAATTACTTTAGAAAATATTTAGGAACTAAATCCTGAAGTCTCTTCCTCAAAAATAGCAAACAACTCAAAGAACCTACTATCTAATGAGTTCTTAATCGACCAGGATAAATCCCAAATCTTAAAGATTTGTTGATGAATAAGAATCCTATAGTCTTAAAAAGAAGCTAAATCTTTATCTACTGAGATATCTAGAGTGCTTTATATAGGATAATATATATAAATTTGGGAGAAATTAGAGCTTAAAGCAGTTTAGCAAAAAAGATTAGAAGTTGATGATAAAAATGAGCAACAGAAATTTACGAGGTAGTAGAATAAATAATAGTCAAATCAGTTAAAAGTAAAAAGCTTTTAAAAGAAAGTAATGTTTCATAGATCTTAGCATTGACTAATTAAATTCATTTGCCAGTAATTTAAGAGATAGAGGATTACTGTATTTTACAGTGATAGGAAGGTGAAGATAGAACAAAGAATTAAGTAGAAAAAAAACTTAATCAAAAGCTAGAAATTTAAATTTGGGAAAGTTAAAGATTAAAGAAACTTTTCTGTCAATTAACACGATAAGAGAAATTAACAGCATTCTATAAGAAAGCTTTCTATCTCCATATGTACTTGAGAAGATAAAAGTGATGAGAATATAATTTAAAAGTCCCTAAGTTAGAATACTGAGAGTGGAGTAATATAAAGTTAATTTTAAGTAATTCAATTGCAAAAAAGTTGTAGCTAGCATATAAGGGAAAAAAATTACTTTAGAATATCAATTAGGAAAATAGAAACTAATAGAGAGCAACTTAATGCTAGCAGAAAAAGTTATAATACTTAGAATTAATGAAGAAGAGAAAAAAATCCAGAATATGATAAAAGTAAAGAAATTTCAGAAAAAATAAAGATAAAGAAAAGTCTGAAAATACTAAAAATATCGAAGGTAATCAAAGAACTGAAGTAATTAAATATATGTTAGTAGGGAAATAATTGAAGACATGAAAGGTATTGAAGATCAGGAAAAATCTGAAGAAAATGAAAATAATTAAAGTATTTAAACTAAAGACTAGAATTAATAGCAATTCATTGAATAAGAAAGTAGTTAAGATGAAGTATGGACTAAGACGAGTTATAAGCTTCAATCAGTGAAAGTTTGTATGATCAAAGATAAATATCCTAGACCTTACTTAACAAAAATGAAAATTCTAATTTATATGAAAAATAAAAAATCAGTCATAAGATATTCAATCTTCTTTTAGAACTCAAAGGAAAAGATCAGTATGGATAGAAGGGAGTTAATCAGCAAATCTTTCTACATCAAAGAATTTTCGGATTAATAGATAGATTTTATGAAATAAAACATTGACCTTATTTATAAGAATTCTCACATGATAAATGACAAAAATCTGAAGTTCTTAGTCTATTATCAGAAGCTTTTGCTTAAGACAATCAATAAAAATTTTCGATAAAAGCATTGTATTAACAAGATTTTATGATATATTTGTAAAGAGTTCACGAGAGCAGTAGACAAAGCTAGAAGAATATTTACGAATTCGTAGTAAGAATGCTAGAGTATACAAAAATATTTGAATAAAAGGAATGTCTCTACTACGGTCTCTGTGCTGATATTTTTTAACAAATTATGTTAATTTATTACTTATATATCTAAATGAAAATAAGATAAAGCATTTTCAAAATTGAAGCTAATTTTTAAAGTCTACTAATTAGTCTCTCTCGTTCTAAGCAAAATTAAGTAGTCAAATTATAGCTTAAATTAATAAATTGAAGTTTAAAGTCTAATTTAAATAAGAAGATAGTAGTATTAATAATTAATTATTAAGATATACAGTTTAAATAATTAAATACCTTACTCTATTAATCTATATTTAATTTAAGTTCTCTATTAGATTTAATGTTAAGATGCTAAGGATAGGTTTAAATAGATCATATCAATTAACTATAAAATCAATTAAAATTATTATAAATCTAAATGCTTGAGTAAATCAAGTCTTTTCTAGTGCTGCTGCTTAAGAAGGTAATTTTTAGAATTACTTTCTTTATGCCTTAGTATGGCTAAAGGGCCGTTTTAGATATTTTCCCTTCTACTGGCGGTTTCGAATTTTTTTCATTTCCAAGTCATTTTCAGCATTTGCTTCTTATTTTTTGCTTTTACTATGCTAATATAAACGAGAGAGGTTCTTCATATTCTACTTGGCATACTGTCAAAATTTATAGACCTATCAAGAATGAAGTTTCGTACTTAAGCTTCACAGAAAAATTTCAGCTATTCTTAGCGTTTTATTTTTACTACTGTTTGAAAAAAACTCATTTCCGTTTTCTATAGAACAAGACCGAATAACAATTTTTTCGATTCTATCATTGGATTTTAATATTGACAGTCTTCAATTTCTATATTATAATTATATTCCTCAATTTTATTAATAGCTGACTGATCTCTTTAATCTTTATTTAGATTGCCTTTTAAACTTCTCAGGACTCTTTTCTTTACTTAGAATTACATTAACTTCTTGTCTGAAATCCAGTCTCTAACTATTTAATATAATTAAAGTTTAAATTTTCGTTCTAAGAATCTTTCAATCTAAGGGCTACTTGAAAGCAAAAGGTTTATTTCAGTGCTATTAGTGACAACCTAAAATATTTATAATCCTTAAACTTATAATATTAGCCTTTTTATTTTAGTTTTAATAATAAAAAGCAAATTTACTTATAAAGCATTTATTTGCTGTTATAAGAAAGGATAGAGTTAAGATGCTAGATTGTGTGATCGAAAAGAGAGGGAGTTAATTAGCTTGTCCTGATTGAGATTCCTTACCAAAATACTAGAATACTTCAACCAAGCATTTCCAAATGGATTTTTCATGAATATTTACAGTTTAATCTAAGGTAGCTAATTCTCAAAGTATTTATATCCATGCTAAGCAAGAAATCTGTAAGTAAAAGAGTAATTAGACTGCCAGATTTGCTACTAAGACTCTATTCATGAATCAAAAAATAAAGGAAAGATGATTAAAGCTCTTCAGAAAATACTTTAGTCTAGAGCAGCTTACTTAACTTAATTGTACTGAAATAGAAAAGAACTATAAGTCCAAGTATAATAAAGCGATAGTAGCTAGAAATCTAGTTTTTTATACTACAAAAACTTGAATTTGTTCGAGTCCTCAAAGCTTTCTTCTGTTATTTTGGTAAAAGATTTTTGTATGATTTGATAAAATCATATCAAGTTTTAGTAGCTAAGAAGATCGGGACATACGGTCTAGTCTTCCATTTATGTGTTGATTTTCTTTATGCTCCGTTTTCTTACACTTTTTCGATCAATATCTTCATGCTTTTCTTCATTAGCTTTCGAATTTATAAGCTCTAAGTCCAGTCATTCACTAAAAATAAAGCATAGATTTTTTAAAGAAGACTGTGTTTCATATACTTGCAGTAAATAATCCCTTGTATCATAAGGTAATTTATGTCTTTCCAATATCTTTGGTAACTAATCTACTTAATAGAATTAAAAGGATCCAGTACGTTTGCATCTTATACTTATTAACTAGAACCCTTATAATCCTTGCTTTAGTTATATAATCTGTTTGCAGCTTAAGCTATTATTTATATGTTACATTCTAAGACTTATAGTATTTTATAAGCTGAAAGTAGTATATAATAAAAGCTTGCTTCTTAGAATGGAGGATCTTTATATATAATAAGGTAAATGCTAAGCTTATTAATAGTCTATAAGGCAGTCCAAAGCAATAACTTCGCTAGAGTTATGATACCTCTCTTTTTCTTTAAATTGCTCTTTATTAGTTGAAAGGCTTTTGATCTTCTATACTAAGGAGTATGTTGATATTCTTTTAAGCTAGCTTTAGGCATTATGCTACGAACAATTAACTTATACCTTAATCTTTCATTGTATATTAGCAATTAATCTCATTAACCTGCTGCTTCTTAATAAAACTAAGAAATTTAGTATAAAAGGAAAAAGCCTGAGACCAAAATTAGGCTGCTAAAATCTTAAATTAGCAGCTACTTAAAACTAAAGAATGGCAGCTAAGAACCAAAACACTTCTATATAAAGCTTTATTAAGCATTATGAATGCTATTAGCACTAGTTTAAAATGCAGCTTTTTAAATATAATTAAATATAGAAAATTAGGTATTATAGGAAATAGCCTAATCTAGCTTTAGGGTATCTAATAGCCTTTATAATTTAAATAAATATATCTAAAGGGACTTTATTTAATCAAGCAGATAGTTTAGAAATGGCTATGAAAAATAAGTTTTATTAGCAATAGACATATGAAATGCTGTAATTATTATAGATTTTAAATGCTGATAGTGACAAACTATAGGACTATACATCCTAAGAATTCTAACTATAAATAAACATTGCTTTCATTTATTTTAATATTAATACAGTTCTAAAAAGCAATATCTGAAAAAGCTATTAACTATCTGGTATGTATTAAAGTTAAAAGAATAAGAGTAAAGGATTAAAAGCAATACTTTATAAGTAAATAATAAACCTATATATTAATCTAAGGCATTCAATTAGTTTTACTTTTCAAGGTCATTTAACTTTTTTTGATAGCTCCTGTATAATCTATTACTATCTACCTCATTTTTGGAATCTATGTCTATGTTTACTTTAATTCAGACTAACTAATTATTATTCACTAATTTAAGATTTAAATGCAGCTATACAATCAGCATTAGCAAGATTAGAACCTAGGTAAACAGTATTGCTCAAATATTCAATTTTCTTCTTAGAGCTTTTAATTCTTCATAAAATCAAATTGTTTGTTATAATTTGAAGAAATAAAATCGAGCTTAATATCTACACTCAAGCATTTAATAGCTTCATCTTAGTTCCTAAAATAGGTAAAAGAAATTCCCTTATTTACTAGACTGTTGTTTTATTGGATTAAGCTAATCAGAATACTTAGATTCCCTAATACCTTTATCTTAAATACTTAAGCTATTTAGAACATTTTATTTATCACAGAATGTTATGCTAATGTTAACTTCCCTCTTATAACAATGCACCCAATTATTCCTCCTCTTGTATATATGAGTTGGGTAATTTGAAGATGTGCTTAAATGTTATTAGTGTATAGATGATATGAAGTTAGTTAATATTAAAATAGTAAAGATATTTTAATAAAAATGCCTCTAGAGTTATAGGATGAACAGGGATTAGCAGTTAATTTTTATAATCTAATTACTAAATCATTAATTGCAAATGCAGCTTTTATTCAAGTGTGTTTGTGAACAATTTTTAGGTTTCTATATAAATTACTTTCTAGAAACAGAAAACTAATGAAGAGATAATTAAGTTAAAAAAGGTTTTTATTTAAGCTTTTAAAATATCTAATGTATACCATTAACTATCTTTTTTCCAGCTAAATTTATTGAAAATGCTAATCAAGAAATGTTTTGTTTTGGGAGTTTTTTAATTATACTAGAGAAATATATGGAAACTCTTATTTATTTCTTGCTTTTTTCCTATCTTATTGAGAGAAAGCTATTTATTTATTAAAGCTAAAGAAAATTATCATTTAGAGCTTTATTTTAACTTTCTATTTTACTTTATAATGCACTCTTAGTTTTACCTTTATATGCTTCAAAGTTATCTGACTTAAGTCGAATAACAACTTGAAAGCTCTCAATATTTAATCATATTGACGTTACCATTGAAAATTTATTTTTATAGATTGCATAATTAGCGTTTTTTTGGATTATGTTAAGAGGCAATATTATAGCACTCGATTGTTTTTTACATTCTGATTCTATTGTATAAAAATAGATGCATTAATGTGGGAGCTCTAATTAAATTAGTATGACTAAGTTAAAAGAATGTGTTATACTTTTTATTTCTACTTAATATATTTCCAAGTTTTTTAACCTTATTATGATTCATTAAAGGAGCCAGATAATTTAATGCAATAAGTGTTACACTGCTGATAACTTTTTTCTTTACTAACGAAAGAATTTCTTTACTATTAAAGATACCAAATTAAGTTGTTCTAGTTACAAAAGATTTAGATATTCTAGTTAATTTCTTCAAATTTCTTTTTCTTATGAAAGCAAAAAGATTATAAATATTAGGAATGCTTTATATTTGTCTAGATTCATTTTATAGAGCTTTGCTGTTTATTCGTTCTTTACTATTTTATAATGTGATTAGCTCTTCTATTATAAGCAACTGCATTATTTTCCTTTATTTTAGTAACTCTTCCAAAACTTCTATAACTTTTATACCTTTGTAAGACCTTTCCCTTTTCCACAAAGAAGTTAAAAGTAATTAGCATTTATTTTAATTAACGCTTTAGAGCAATCTACAACATCTCAAAAACTTTCTACTTTTAAATTGTTTTACCTTTATCATATTAAGTCTCAAAATATTTAGAATCCAGATTTCTAGTATTATTATAGTGATAAACTGCTTTTTTCATACTCTGATGTAAAGAGTGTTTCCTTTTTCGTTTAATGCTTTTGATTACTTTGGATTAAATTTAATAGTTGTACTGAAGCAATTAAGTGCTTCTTAATATCTTCCTAACTTATAGAGTGAATATTCTTTACTACTTCAAGCTTCAAATAAATTAAGTTTTTAGTTAACAAAACTTTATATAATTCTATAGCTTTTTTATCTTTTCTACTTATAAAGAGGTTTTAACCATCTTATATGCAAAGATATCTTTAGGGCTAGGACCAAATATTACGTTATAGAAGAGTGCTATTTATCTTTTCTTACTTTCTTCTAAAGCCTTTCCTTTTTTTCTTAAGTTTCTACGTAATCAACATTCAAGTTGTCTCAAAACTCTCTGCTTTAATATGCTTATTTAAGTAAAAACAAATTTATCATTTTAAGCGTAAATAATATCCTTATTTAAATTTGCTTTATAAGCTATTTATTCTATATTCTTTATTTTAATCCTATAAAACTAGTTTCCTTTTCAAATTAAAAAAAATTAGTCATAGTGCTAAATCCCTAGATTTTATATAATAGTTCTTTCTACTAAATCTATTCTTCCTTTTAAATAGATATGCTGGTATACTCTTTTTAATAGCTGTTCTGGTATTTAAAATGCTTATAAAATTTTAGGTTTTAAGGAGTCTTCTTGATGTATAGTTAAGATAGTAATTAGCTAATACATTATATATCAGGCTTGTTATTTTACCTTTTTAAATTTCTTACCTATTTTAGAGTTCGTCAACAAACTAAATGTTATTAAGCTGATAATTCTTATGAACTAGCTTTTAAAATTACTTTTTGTTGCTCCTTCACCTAAATAACCAATTTAGGTTGCACTTCTTGGTCTGTTTATGATAATCTATTATACTATCGTTAGAGTATTAGTCTGATTGTATCAGGTTGTATAAGTTTCCTTTAAACTAAAGTAGTAGAATGATAATAGTAATAATTAACCTAAACTGGCTTAATATATTAACTCCTTGATTTTTAATATTCTTTAATCTTAGACTATTAATAGATTAATATGCCATATCCAGTATACAAGATATCTCTTTTTAATATTTAGGAAGTTTAAGGTTTGTAATATACTCTCTTTATTGCTAAAAGATTCATCAAAGCTTGTTTTAGACTACTCAAAGCTTTCATTTTTCTCTTCATTCTAAACTAAAGTCTTCAATACGTTGCCAATATTGCTGTAAGCATTCATAAAAATTAGGATTCAGCTTTAAATCTTTGTCAAAGCATTTCTTTACTTCTTCATTTTTACTTATAACTATTAGCGAATTTGCTATAATAGCATCAATAATATCAAATTACTTTGGAAGCAACATTCTAGCATTCTAGTGCTTCTTCATATTTACCCAAATATTAAAAAATATTTGTCATTATTTTTGAAGACTAAGAGATATTAGGATTTTGCTGACTTGGAACATTAAGACATTTAAAATCTTCTTCAGTTTTTACTTAGTTTATCAATATTATCTCTTTGCTAATTTAAGCTTTCTCTTCGGATTTTTTGAAACACTCTAATACAACTTCGATTTAGACTACAATATTATCCTTATCGTTTCATAAATTCTAAAGAATGAGATTAAACTTCATAGCATCATTATAAAAATCTGCTGCTTTTAAGCTCTAATCTTAATTCTTAATTGTATTTCCCTTAATAATAAGCTTCTGCCAATCTGTGGATTTCTCAAGCGACCGCGCTTTTTCTTTTAAAAGTCTTCTTCATTAAATTTTTAAGTTTAAAGTGTATTTTCTTTATTATTATAAACTTCGACTAAGTTCGATGTTGATTTATCACAGCATCATAACATTTAACAGTCTTCATAAAAAAATAGATCTCTGTATGTATTTCTTTTAGTCAAGCCAGTATTGCCCGATTAAGCCTTTTAATATCATTATAGCATTCAATAATTACTTATGGAGAGCCTTTTCTTCGTTACTGAAGATATTTTACTTTGCGTTTGCTTCAGCTTAAAGTTCTTATGTTTACTTTTATTAAATTCTTTAGCTTGTCAAGAGCAAAATTTTAAGTAAGGCATTATTAGAGTCCAGCTACTACGTAATTAGGCATTATTTAGTTCTTTTCCAAAGTGATTAAATCCTTCCTTAAACTTTCCTAGCTAGCAAAATTTAAGATTTAAGCAGATTATTTTAAATCTTTTCAAGTAGAATAGAGAACTATCTATATATATTGAACCATGATAAACAAACTCATTATCTAAAAGATTAGCTAATTTAAGTTGCTAAAAAGAAGAACAAATCTCCAGTTAAAAATGGACTAACTTCCTCTAAACTCTCCTCAAAGATTTAAGCTATTTTAGTATACTAGAAAAGCCAAATAGAACAATAAAATTATTAAATTTCAATTAAAACTGACAAACTATAAAAACTATCATGCCTTAAGAGCATAAAAGAAAAACAGAGTTAATAGAGTTATTCTACTTTTATTGTACTAGCAGCTTATAAGCAAAGCATCCATTACTAACCAGAAGTAGTAGCGGGCTAATAAAAGAAGAAAAGCAAATTTTTAGAAGTAAATACTATAATTATTGTTACTTATCTCCCTTTAACTTAATTAATCTTAATGTGATTATTTTTTATCTAATTGAAATAGCTATAATTTACATTAGTTTTCTCACTTCTAATGATTGAAACTTCTATCAAATGGTAATAATTTTATTTATTTTATTAAATATCTTTTTAAGTTTAATTTAGGGAGCGCATTTGAGCAGACAAATGTTAATGAATAAGGATTCTGTGATACTATCTTTAGTATCTTTAGTAGTTATCCTTTAGATGTAAGTTATTATTTTAAATTTACTAAAATCTAGCATTTAATAGAATAGTTCTATTCATTTAACTACTATATACTTCTCAATTATTATCTACATCAAAGTTTCTTAATTCTTCCTATAATTTAAATAATTTACCTTTTATTAAAATAAGCTTCTCTATAATTAGGATCTAGTTTCAATGCTACTCGATTGCTTTTTCATATCTACCTAATTTGTCAAACAAGCTTGTTCTTAGTGTAGAAAGAAGTGCCGTAGCTTTGAAACTAAGCTTTAGATTCTATTTCCTCTTGATGTTTGCTTTCTTAAATAAATCTTTTTCCTTTTTAAAGCTGCATGATCCGATAAATTTAATTGCTAAAGTTAAAATTTTAAATTTCTTTTTCATTTTACCCAACATCTTCATAGCATCTCCTTTATTAGCATAAGCTTGAATCATAAAGGAACTAAGTAAGCATATCTAAACACTCTATAGCTTCAATATTTTACTTGGCTTTTTAAATCTTCAGCCTTATTATTGTAGACAAGAACAATTAGAATTTAGTCAAAGATCTCATGGAAACACTCAACAGTTTCTTCTTTCTTCTTTAAGTTTTTCATTGCAGCCTTTTTACTACAATAGCCTCATAAAGTGGGAATTGAATATCACTATTAAAAGACTGGAATGGTTCATCCTTGTGACTAATCTTGAAAATACTAAGCATACCTGTTGCTAGATACTTAAGAGTTTTACTCTTCAGTTTAGAAGACTGATAGGCTAACCATTGCGCCACAAACCTTATGCTGTTTTTGTGAATTGTAAATTAAGGAAAGGAGACAGTTAATTTATGGTTAAATAGTTTGGCTGCATTACATTGAATGGTTGTTGTTATGAGGTGATGATTTAATGTTGGGTAGTTTTAAGGTGTTTAGAGGTAGGAATTCTACTGATTATAGTTGTAGCATGATTAATTTGTAGGAGTTTTTTGTTGGTTATGAATCTTGTTTGTTATGAATTGAATGGTAGTTAGTTAATAACTATAACTGAATAAGGCTGTAATAGTAAATAGAGATGATTATATTAAATTAGTATAATTGATATAAGTTATTTGTGTATTTGAGTTATTTTAGCTATGCTTATAGCTATTTTAGTGGTTATGAAAGAATAAGGAAGTTAGGATAAATATTGACTTAAGTTTGTTATTAGTTTAGATAAATGTGTATAATGATTTAGTTAGAATCTGCTTAATCTATCTCTCTTATTACATGCTTACTAATGTTGGTTGTTTTTACTAATTATACTATAATGGAGATAATGTAATAATAGTGTATACTTTGAATGATATGAAACTAGTTTAAGTTGGTAATTATAATATTACTATCTAAGCATGTTTAATGATCTGCTTTATAATAAGCTTTTATCTTCTATATTTCCTAACTTCTTACATTTGATTATACTTCCTTATTATTATTTCTAACTGCTTAATTAGATTATGAGCTGTATAATTGTGTTACCTTATATAAATAATCTATTTATAGCTACTACTTGTTACAACTAAGATACTCTTTATTTATCCATAATACACTTACCTAAGAGTATTATTAGCTTAAAGTAAAAAACATATCTTTAAATTATTAAAGCTTAGGTAACTGATATTTAGTAGATCTATTAAAATAAGATCAAAGTCTACAAGGGATAATTAAATAAGATAAATAACCTTAAGATATTACAACAATAATAATAGTCATTGCTTAGCTTAACAACTAAGATAATATAATCAAGGCTTACAAGCATCAGCAAATCAACATCAACATACCACACATAACAAAACTAGTCTTTTCAAAACTTTAGATTCACAATCTTTAAGATAAATCAACTTAGCTATGTCAGAAAAACTTAATTAGTAATCAATTTAATCAAGAAACCAAAACTAAATAGTAAGTAGATTTCCTAAATTAACTATACAGGATAATCAAAGATTCAAGTATTCAGATTTTAAGCTTTACTAATCAAACAGCAACAACATTTTTACATCCATTTCTAAAATCTATAAGGCTCATTTAGTGGACTTTATATATCATTTAAACAAGCTAAATCTTTTATTAGACTAATTAAGAAAATCATTAGACCAAAGCAAGCTACCAAAAAGAAATTTTAGATCTAAAAGAGAAGCAGAAAAACAGGAGACCAAACACTTAAAGAAAGCTTTAAGTTTGGAAGTAATTAAATTTATTTCTAGTATTAGAAACAGCGTAAAATAGCATATTTAATGCCTTTTCAAGCCTAAATAATCAATAGAAGAACTTACTTTGAGAGTGTCATTTGCTAGGTTGCACTCTCTTAGTATATTAGCAGAAACAATTAATTAAAGGTTTTGAAAGGAAGTTGGAAAAGTATAATATTAAGTAGTTTCGTAGTAAGTTGATAAGGTGTTAATTAATTATAGTGGAACTATAAAGCATAAGAGAAGGATATTAGTGGTAATTTATGAAAAGGTTGTAATAATTGAATCTATTTTGATGATAAATGTTTCTAGTAAAAGATTGTTACTTGACTTAAATGAATATTATGGTTATAATTTGTTAAAGTTGTAAGCAATTGAATAATAATGTAGCTATGATTACAATTGATGTATAATAACTTAAATTAATTATTGATCTGGTAGTTTGAAATAATTAAAATGGAGAGTCTAAATGTAATTAAAAAAGCCTATTAGTCTAAGTATTTTGAATATAATCAATTATAAGATTATACTAACTAACTTTTAAGCATGCTATTATTATTACTAACTATATTACTATATCTTTATATAATTATCACTTATTTGCTTAACATATAAAGTTTATATAATTTAAGATATCTTTATAGTAAGAAATTTAGTAAATTAGTAAATGCTTTATTAATTCAAGAATTTGAGGGATTGACTAAGGGGTTTTGATAATGTTATCTATTTAACTTTTAAGTTTATTGCTTATAATAAACCTTAGTTTTCAATATTTGGATTTATTATATTAGGAAGAATTTTGATGAGATAAAAAGTTTAAATTATAAGAAGAGCTTTAGATCTAATTTTAGTGTTAGTTTTCTATTAATAGATTTGAAAATGCTATTAGATATTTAATTTCATACCTTACTTCTATGTTTCTATTATTTCATTTTATACACTGAAATTAAGTCTAATGGCATTGTTATAATTTTAATAAATTCAATCTTTTTCCTAAGGGGGTATAATCTTTTCATAATGAAAGCTTATAAAATATCAGGTTGATTAAAAATAGCTTAGCAATATCGCAGCAGCTTAGCCTTCTAAATCTTAAATTGTGATTCCTTTATAATATAAGCTTATGCTAAGTTAATTTGCTATTAAAAGCTATAATTTGTTTATTCATAATTAAAAACTCCTAAAAAGCTTTTTAACAAATGGACTTATTAATATTTAGATGAATAGTAAATTTATTGTTTATTTAATGATTATACTTGCAGTATCAATAGTTTCTAGACTTAATAGATTTAACTCTAAGTTATTATTTTATTGCTTCTATAACTTAAAAGGCTGAGTTACACCCACTCAATGTTATTAAGTTACTTAATAATTAGAAGTATAACTAAGAATTACTCTTAGCTTATTAAATCTCAAATTATTCAAAGTGTCATTTCTATATCAATGTAATATCCTAGAATTAGATTTACTTTATACCCAATAACAGTCAAATAGACTAAGACCAATTTAATTCAATTACTATCATTTATATAACTTAATTGTCTTTTGAACCAGATGTATGTTATACACTTTTTATATTCAACCAACAACATTTAAATATATTAAGTTTATCATATTTTATTATAACATCATATTATCCTCATCAGCTCTTTTTCTCCCTTTTCCTTATCTTTAACCTCTTTAACTTAGTTATTTCAAATCCTGCTTACGTTAAGATTTGCTACTCTTATTCTTATGGCTTAACAACTCCCAGCTCTTAGTTGTTGACTGCTTTTTATGAAGCGATGCTTTTTTTACTTTAGGGACTTAGTGTTTTCAATTGACTTATTATTTTCCACTTTAATTTTAATGAATCTATCTGCTTTTTGAAGATATAAATATCAGGTCTTTCGCTTTATTCATAACTAAAGCATTATTATAAAAGTTAAACTAATTCTGGCTCTTATTCAATTTCATCTGAAAATTAAAGAATTCTTTTGTCTAAATAAATTGCCTTCATAAGTTATGCTTACAAATCTATATCTGGATAAGGTAGTTACTCATTAAATATTTCCACCGCTATACAACCTAAAGATCAAACATCACTCTTTTAGCTCACCTTGCTTTCGAAAATTTCAGGAGCCATTCATTGAAGTGACCCTTTTTATTCTTTCGTTGTCTTTATACTCGAGTCATGTAATAATCCAAGATCAGCTACTTTAGGGGAATCTGAATCATCTAATAGAATATTTAGAGATTTCATATCTCTATGAATTAAGTTTCTGGAATGAATTGCCTACAAGCCTTCAGCTATCTAACTAAGTAAATTAAGCTTCTTAAAAAATCTTTAAGGAGATCCTTTTTAGAGTTCTGGTAGTAACTAATTAGATTGAATCACTTAGTACAAGCTTCCCTTTGGCATGTAGTCAGTTAAAAGACAAAAGCAATTCTTTCCTTTAGATGAAGTGTCAATTGCAACTCCCACAAGTTTTAAAACTCTAGAGTTGTTTACACTTAATAGTGCTTTGCATTCAAGAAAGAATAAATCAATTAACTTTTGTAGATTACCCTTTTAGCTCATTTTTTTAAGAGCATAATCAGATCCTTCTATACTAATTAAATAAACGGTCCCATATCCTCCTTCACCTAAAATAATTAGGCTATCTAGAAATTAGTTACTAGGAATAATATCTCTGTAGTTTCAAATTCTAATTTGAGATCTCATATCTTAGCCAGCACCATTTTAATACAAAAGTTACCAAATATCATCAACTGTAATTAAGTTTTCTACTTATTTATTTTATTTATTAGAGCTTTCTGTGGGAATTTCTAGTTCAGGCTTTAGTTAGTATGCTGTATGGAAACATTCAAGAGATTCTTTCTTTTAATTTAGTTCCAAAAGTATCAGACCTTTAGTATAATAAGCTTCTGCATATTTGGAATTAAGTTTGATAGCTTTATTACAGAACTCAAATGCTTAAGAAAAGTTTCCTATCTTAAATAAGGAATAAGCTTTATGTTTGTAAGAATTCGCAGAAGAAGGATTAAGATTTATAGCTTAGTCTAAATCGAATATCGCTTCGTTGTATCTGCCTAATTTATTCTATACTGAACCTTTATTATTATGAGCAGAAGCATCGTTGGGATCTATTTTAAGAGCTGTGTCATAGCTCTCTATCGCTTCGTTATATCTGCCTAACTTTTCCAATGCATAACCTTTATTATTATGAGCAGAAGCATTGTTGGGATCTATTTTAAGAGCTGTGTCATAGCTCTCTATCGCTTCGTTGTATCTGCCTAAGTCATCCAATGCTGAACCTTTATTATTATGAGCAGAAGCAAAGTTGGGATCTATTTTAAGAGCTCTGTCATAACTCTCTATCGCTTCGCTGTATCTACCTAATTTATTCAATGCTGAACCTTTATTATTATGAGCAGAAGCAAAGTTGGGATCTATTTTAAGAGCTCTGTCACAGTTCTCTATCGCTTCGTTATATCTGCCTAAGTTATTCAATGCCAAACCTTTATTATTATGAGCAGAAGCAAAGTTGGGATCTATCTTAAGAGCTCTGTCATAGCTCTCTATCGCTTCGTTGTATCTGCCTAAGTTATTCAATGCAGAACCTTTATTATTATGAGCAGAAGCATTGTTGGAATCTATTTTAAGAGCTCTGTCACAGCTCTCTATCGCTTCGCTGTATCTGCCTAAGTTATTCAATGCCAAACCTTTATTATTATGAGCAGAAGCATTGTTGGAATCTATTTTAAGAGCTCTGTCACAGTTCTCTATCGCTTCGCTGTATCTGCCTAAGTTATTCAATGCCAAACCTTTATTATTATGAGCAGAAGCAAAGTTGGGATCTATTTTAAGAGCTCTGTCATAACTCTCTATCGCTTCGCTGTATCTACCTAATTTATTCAATGCTGAACCTTTATTATTATGAGCAGAAGCAAAGTTGGGATCTATTTTAAGAGCTCTGTCACAGTTCTCTATCGCTTCGTTATATCTGCCTAAGTTATTCAATGCCAAACCTTTATTATTATGAGCAGAAGCATTGTTGGAATCTATCTTAAGAGCTCTGTCATAGCTCTCTATCGCTTCGTTGTATCTGCCTAAGTTATTCAATGCAGAACCTTTATTATTATGAGCAGAAGCATTGTTGGAATCTATTTTAAGAGCTCTGTCACAGCTCTCTATCGCTTCGCTGTATCTGCCTAAGTTATTCAATGCCAAACCTTTATTATTATGAGCAGAAGCATTGTTGGAATCTATTTTAAGAGCTCTGTCACAGTTCTCTATCGCTTCGCTGTATCTGCCTAAGTTATTCAATGCTGAACCTTTATTGTAATGAGCAGAAGCAAAGTTGGTATCTATTTCTAGTGCTTAATTAAAGTACTCGAGAGCCTCTTGATAATTTCCATCTTCGTATAATTGTATTCCTTTTAGGTTTAATTATTCTGCTTTAGACATAATTACTTTCACAATATTTTCTAATTTCTATGAATTTAAATGTTGATTAGTTTACTTAAAGTTGCTTTTGCTTTATATTCTGATATATGAATAATAATGAAGAATTAGTTTTAGACTAATCTAGAGTGTTTACTTTATTGGTATATTTCTTAATTTGATGATTAGTTAATTTATAGAATGTTAAATGTCTTGGTACTCTGATATTGTAGTTAAATATAAGGAATATTTAGAAAGTTAAAATGTTGATTTAGTGTTTTATAAATAGGAAGTATAATATAGGATTTATAGTTCTAAAATCTGAAGGAAGGTATATATAAAAGATGTCTTAGTTGATACTTATAATAATGATGGTTGATGATTGAAGTTGTATTTGAATTACATATAATACATGGTTGGTTCTATTCTAATATAAATACAGTGGTATTATAGATTTATAGTTTTCTTTTGATTTACTTAAGTATTTACAAGAATTGAAGTTTCTCTTAAAGCTTTGAATAGTTTTTAGCGATTTAGTGTTATTTTGTGTTAGTATGATTTGGACTAGATTTGGTTGGTTTTGATATTTGACATGAAAATAGGATTTAAGTTTGTAAAGACTTGTTTTAATGGTTTGAACTGTAATAAGTAATGTAATTTTTGTATTATAAGTAGTAAATGAATTAGTTGCACAGTTTGGTTATTTAAAGTAGCTTACATTTGATGATCTAAAGAACTTGAATAATATTTCTTGAAACTACTATATAATTAATATCTAAATGCTTATAGCTTTTTAAGCTTATTTATAATCTTACCAATAAATTAGTATCTTCATTATTTCTTATTTCATAAGCTTTTAAGTATTTTAAATAGCACTATTTAGACATAATAGTCATAAATTGGAAGAATAAGAAAGAAAATAGGAAGAATCTTAATAGCAGTTATTACCTTATAGAAAGATATAAGATCTATTAATTAAACATCTACTATAGTAAAACAGCAGTTAGAAAAGCCAAAACCAATCATAAGCATATCTAGATATAAGATATTTATATTTTATTATATTCAAAGTAGCTAGAAGCTTCTTCTAATCAAATAGCATAACCAATACATTTATATCAATAAAGCAATAATTGAGCAACTTTAATCAATATAGTTAACAAAAATTACTAACATACTTTAATGTAATACAAGCAGCTTATATCTAATCCATAACCAAATTACATCCATTAAGAAGAAACAGATAAACCTTTCTATTCACAATCTATGACACTGTGATTGACAAAAGAGGAGAAACTAAAGTAAAAGTTATAACTTAATATTTATGATTGCTTAAAATGTTCCTTTAGTCAGCATTAGGTATTTAAAAGCTATCTAGTCACTTAAGTAATAAATGAAGGCTTTTGTGATTGAATGGAATAATAAAATAAATAATAAAAAAATTAAAAAGCATTGAATTTTAGAAATATCTGTTTATTTTAACAAATAAATAAAGTCTAACAAACTTATTAAATATTAAAAGCATTAGAATATTCTCTCATTAAAACTAATATTAAATATATCAAACTACTATATCTAAAATATCTTTAATTTATCAATTTTAAATTAACTAAACATAAACCTATTAATAAATATAGTAGGCTTCTTAAATCAAAATACTTAACATAAGGTTAATAATAAGATAAGAGAAATGTACTAGGTCTAATCTTCATTTACTGAGTATACAAGAGAGTATCTTTAATATAATAGTTTATGAAATGGACTAAATAGAAATAAAACATTTGGTCCCATTCAGTTTAGTTAGTTGCTTTAACTTAATTTTTACAAATTTAGTGTTTATAATATTTAATTATTTGGATATAATTTTAAATAATTAATCTTTTTAGTTTTTAAGCAAGATGCTTTATCTAATTTAGTTTACAATATTTATAATAGAAGCTTTTTATTAAGCTTTATTCTATAATTTGCAAAAGTAGTTATTTTGGTTTAATTGAATATACTAATAAAGACTATTTCCATTAATAATAAATTTCTATAAAGCTTATTTAATTTGTTATATATTGAATTATGAAGTTGCTATTAAAATACTAAGTTTATTATTAGATTGTATTTTAATTAATTTACTTCAACTCTTAGTTTGTTATGCTGATTATTTCATTTTATTATTAGAACAACTTAATTTCATTTACCAAGCATTTGTATTATAAGATTTAGCATGTATTCTATCCAAATTATTAAGTTAATCATATTTTAAAGTAAATACGTTATAAACACTACTCTTAATTTATAAATTAACATTACACATCAATCAATCAATTCATATATATTTCATATTACAAATTACTATTAAACATAGTGTAAAACCATAACACTAAAACTATTATCATTATTCAAATTCCAACTATTATTTTATACCTTGCTTCTTCATATTAACCCAAGATTCTCAAATTTACTTTATTTAACAACACTACAATAGTACTAAGATTTAACCACTAACCTACATTATACCTCTACCTTCTTGTGTGTTAGATTCTTAGATTACCATATAATCCCTTAATTTAACCTTTCTCTTATTTCCATTTACCTTAAACCATTCTTATATCATTTTCATGCTTCTTTGCTATAACTTCATTTCTTACCAGCATTTTCTTTATCGAATCATAATATATAAGATTATAATTACTTTATAGCATCATTATAGTGCTCACCTGCTTTTAACTTCTAGTCTTAATACTTAAATCATGCTCAAAATACGCCTCTATAAAGCTTGTCTTCCCTTAAAGAGCTATTATATAGCATTCAAAATCTTCTTAATTCTAGTTTTATTTTTTATTCTTATAAACTTGACAAAGTTTAAATATAGATTTATCACATTGTCATAACACTATTAAGTCTTTCCTTCTAACTTCTTGTCTTTTGCTTATTTAATATTAATTAATATTGCTATGCTTTGCTTTATAATTACTCCATAGCATTCAATAGCTTACTTTTCTTTTCATAAGATTGCAATAAATTTCCTTATTAAAAACGATAACTCAATTATTTTGACTAAATTAATGAGCTTAATTAAACCTTTTATTGCTACTTAGTGCTTTTCAAGTTTTTAAGTTCATTTCCTTCGCTTTATTATGCTTAATTAAATTAGGAGCCAGATAAATTACTACAGTATGTGTATCACTGTTTATAGCCTTTTCTTTTCTAACAAATGAAATTCCTTCGTTACTAAAGATACCAAAATATTAGTTGTCGTTATAAAAGATTTAGATATTCTCGTTGATTTCTTCGAATTTTTTTTTGCCTATAAAAGCAAAAAGATTATAAATATTAGGAATTAATTATTAACAGATTTATTTATTTTTATTGCTCTTTCTAGCTTATTCTCGATTTTCTATTTTAAAGCATGTTAAATCTTTCTAATGTGAGCACTACGTAAATTTCCTTTAGTTTAGTAACTCTTCCAAAGCATCTTAGTCTTCTATAATTTTTATACCTTTATAAGGCCTTTCCCTTTTTTACTATTGGGTTAAAAGTAATTAGCCTTTATTTTAATTAACACTATATAACAATCTACAACATCTCAAAAACTTTCTACTTTTAAATTACTTTACCTTTACCATATTAAGTCTCGAAATGTTTAGGATATTTTATGGAAAATCTGGAATAAGGAAAAGGAACATTTCATTATAATAATGGAGATATATTTGAAGGAGAACTTTTCTAAGGTAAAAGATAAGGGCAAGCACTTACTTCCTTTTATTAAGCTTATTTCTTTATTTTCTTTTATATTGCTTTAATTAGAAATTCTTATCTTTTTTAGCCTAGTTCATATTTAATATACTAAATCAATTTATATATCCTTTTTTCTTACTCTCCCTTTGGTTAAATCTAAATCTGGTTTAACTAAATTTTTTTAACTAGCTTATTATTTCACTTTCTAAATGATTATAACCTCCTCATCAAATTCTAACTTAATTTCACAAATTGAATATCGAAAGATGAGATTGCAGTATTGTTCAAAGTATTTAATTATGATTCTCTTTACCCTACCTATTTAATCTTGTTTGGAGCAACTATCTTTTACGATTTGCTAAGAAACTTCTTTGGGATTTATTAATATCTAAAGAAATGTTCTCAGAAAACGTATTAGCATTAATTGATTAAATAAAGCTATCTTAATTTAAGTCTCGTTGTTTAATTTCTGCACTGAGGAAGATTATCCGTAGTCATCTCTAATAATCCCTAAATTTAGCTAGAGACAAACTTTCTGGGGGTCTAGTCTTTCTTCTATATTTGCTTGTTCTTAAAAAATAAGATACTTTTCTCTTACACAGTCTATGTTTTAGGTCTATCTTTTAGATTTCCTAACATAGTGTTTCAGTAATAAATTGGTCTGGAAATAGGCTTCAAGTTAAACTCTCTTAATGGTATAATATTCTAGCTCTTATACTTAAAATAAGCATTTTAATTGATAGTTTAGACTTTTCCTCTTTTAAACTCCCTTTTATAATTATTCTAATCTATTGAGACTAACTAAGAAGTTTAGATAATTTAGTTAATCTTAAATACTTTAGAGGTTAATTAAGCTAGCTTAATATTAAATAGTTAATTTATTAATGAGGAAGGTAGGAATAGAAAGTATATAATTTAAATTGGCTATAAGATATTAGTTTAGGTTAAGCTATTAAAGCTTTGTAAACAAATCAATAGATTGCTGCTATACATTTGTAATCAATCAAGTATTTGGGAGCTATAATCTTATAGTTCAACTTTAAAGTTTAGAGGCTGTTGCTTAATAATTCTACCACAGACTCAAATATCAATCCTTTATTAGCTCAAATGACATTATAAGTGACCATCCCAAGCTAGCTGCAGGTGGAAGCTCCCCATTGATTTAAAAAGTAAGATAATGATTTCTAATTAAGTCACCGATGTCAAGAATAAGAAAGGACTTAAAGTTCTAAATTTAAAATAGCTGAGATCTAAAACTTGCTGCTAAGCTTTAATTTTTGGGTATGATAAAGAGCTAGATGAACATAAAATGAATGCTAGGAAGCTAAAATTCTAAATAATAAACAAAAGACTGAAATAAATAATAGTTTAGTAGTTAAGAACCATAAAAGTGTATTCAGTAATAAAGAAATTACATAGTACAATAACCAAATATATCAATAGTCAACATTATTACAACCAAGTGCTAGTGTCTATTGCTTTAATTAAACTCCCTTATCAAATAATACTATCAGCCTCATATTTTTGGAAATAAATTGCCAAAAGATAATTAAGTCAGCTTAGAATAATATCACAAGAAGAAGTTAAGATGATATTTCTTAATATGGATAGAAAGATATATTGTTAATAACTAACCAATATTAGAAAATGAGTATAATAGTCTAACAATAAATATACTAAATAGAACTAATTATAAGCAAGGTAACTTCTAATTTATCTTAACTTCTAAATATATACTTATTAATACTATATCAAAACACTGTCACTCTTGTCTATTAAGTCTCTATTCCAATCATCAAAGTCATCCATAAATCAAATTCCTTTTAATTAATATAATAGCATACAGTAAATCTATCTAAAATAAAGTTTATTTAAGTCTGCTCTTATTTTACCTCAGATATCTTTTAATAAAGTCTTCTCTAAAATTTTATTCATAAGATTAGAGGTAAACTTATCTATTCCTATGAATATTATAATTAAAACCATTATTCATAATAAGGCTAAATAAAGCTCAAGACCAGATTAACATTATAATAGATATGCTTCATATGTAGTTTATCTTTTAAAAGAGATGCTTAAAAAAGGGAATAAAAGCAATAGTATCCTAATTAAATGATTAGGCTAATTTATAAAGATGTAAAAGATATCATTCATTAATATCTTTTGTATTAGTAACTAATTTTAATTTTCTATTTCATATAATTAAGAATATTCTACTATCGATCCAGATAAATTTAATCATATGACTGTTTAAGATATTAAACTGTTATTTTAGACCTGTAGTCTAGAGAATAAAGATAACATACTTACATTTATACTAATTATAGTGTCTTTGAGTTTATAGCTATTATTAATGCGTTTGAGAAAGGATCAATAAAAGATAATATATGTCCTTCTAGGTTCTCTAATAGTTCAGCTTATCATGCTATTTAACTATCTTTATGGCAAAATTTCTTAGCCTTTCTCTTTCTCTTTCCCTTCTCCTTAGTTAAATTAGCTGTTTGTAATTATAGACAAGAAAAGAATAGTTTGTATTAGTTTAAGACAGATAGTTTCAAAGTTCTTTCTCAAATTGAACTCTCAAATTTTTATACAGCATCTCGTATAAAATTTTGGCTTTAATAGACTCTTATCTGAAATTTTATATCTTTCAACAACAAAATTAGTAGAATTATTTTTGAAATCCATGAGCTTGCTTAAGCTGTTTAAAGGTAACCAAATAATGAAAACAAATGCTTAAAATTTAGACTAAGGAGTCTTTAAATTTAGATTTACATTTATTTCTTTCAATATAAAAGATAGACTTTATTGCAATTTGGTGGAGATATGCTCTTTTATAAGATTCTACTATAGTCAAACAGAAGCAAGGGAAAGCTACAAAAGCATGATATTAAAATAATTCAGCTGACTTTAACTTAAAGGAAAGCACTATGTTAGATAAATTTGCTTTAGAATGGAACTTAATACTGAAGCAGAAATGAGGCTTAGAAAGTTAAATAATGCTAAAATTTAAATTTAAATAATAAAGTGCAATTAGCCTAAGGAAAAATAGAATAAGCTAGATAAATATAGCAATTAGATTTTAAGGTATCTTTAACTTTTATAAGATATAAGCTTAATTAAAAAGGCTTAAGAATTATTAGCTTCAATACAACTAAACTGATTATTTTCTTTATACGATAATATATAAAAGCTATACATCTATTAATTCTCTATCGTTTCAATAATTAATAATAATTATATCTATCTAATTTAAAAACCAAAACTATTAAAATTTATTTCCCGCTTAATTTATTTAGATTTGAATAAATTTAAATTTTAAAAGCAAATCTTTATTTTATATCCCTAAAAAACAATTTACCTACTTTTAATTAATATATTTAATTCCTTAATAGCTTATGCTAAATTAAGAAGCTAATATTATAAAAATGCTATTACTCTTTCTTAAATACCAAGCGACTATGCTTATTTCAAATCCAGATACTAATTCTTGACTACAATCTTCCTTTTGCTCCAAGGAGGAGAAATATATAAGCGTGTTCTTTCGGACAATCAGGATTAATTTCTGCTTCCTTACACGCCTTATATGAAAATGTTTTTGGAACCATCTAAATTGTATCTTTTACTGGACATGCAGCTTAGCATAAGAGTATCCGATTCAGTCTTTTTGAATATTTCAGGTAAACTTTGGAATTTTTAATTTATTGACTGGTACCCAGAATCTAGATAATAAGGTGGAATCTTTCACGTTTTAAGCATTTATAACTGTTGATTATTGGATTTTTAAACTATTCTTTATTCATTTTTTAGATAGGAGATATATACTTTAGTTTAGAACCTGCCAAATCAGTTATCTTGAGAACTTCTTTATTTTCTTCATAATATTTAGGGCTTTAAATTTTTCCAAATTTACTGGAGGGAACTAGGTATGTCATCCCTTTTCCGCAAGATTTTTTTAATTCTAAAGATAAATATGAACTTACAGACTTTATTAAGATCATAGATCACTGTTGAAAAGTTTAGCAGAAGAACAAATCTATAATGCTTTTGCTTCATAATTTATGAATTCAAGAGCATTATCTCCAGTGACTACTCCTCCATTTACATAATTATCAACTCAGGAATAAATTTTGCTACATCAGAGCATTTTCTTAATGCGAAAGGTCTCAGCATTTTTCCTGATACACTGTGACTAGCAAAAGGATTTTCTTTCTCAGCAACGAAAAATTTCATTACAGAGGATAAAGGATCTTAAAATAAGGGCATTTTAAGTTAAAGTAATTACTTGAGCTCATCTTTCTTTAGCAGAATTTACAATGATCTCAGAGTTTCTGTAGTTTGGAATAATTTTAATGGAAACAGGAAGTTTTTTTATTTTATACTATCCAGCTTGTGATTTCTATAACGAATTAAGGATTCTCTCTAAAGTTCTTCCCGTTCATCTTTTATTCACTAAATATGGACAACAAAGATTTATTTCAATAGCTCCGAAGTTAACAATATTGACCAATTTTGTATTTTTGCCCAATCTTATTTTCTATATTAACACATAAAAGAGACAATAGAAATCTTATTAGGAAAGACTTTCTTAATATAGTTTGCTCCTTCTATTCAATATTTTCAAGTTTTATTACTTATCTTCTCTAAGTTTACAAATGAAGCTTCTTGCTTTAAATATTCTCACAACATTTTAAAAGTTCTTGGAAAATATCAGAAACTGAATCTTTGTCCAAAAAGAAGGAATTTATTTACTGCTAATCCTCATCACATCCAAATCCTCTTAGAATTATAGGCTTAAATGTTGTAACTGGAACTGAATCTAAACCAGAAGATTTTCATTTTAAGGCCCATTATCTCAGTTGATAAATTAACTTGCTCTATATTAGTGAAAAAATTTGGTAATGCAGTTAATTTGAAACTATATTAAAATATTTCTCTTATATGAGCTTATGGATATAACAAAAGCTGTTTTTCCATCATTTATTTTTTCTACTAAATTCTTAGTTCCAATAACATCGCCATAAACAAAAAACCAATCATATGCCTTATATTAGCTTGCATTCAAGTTCACATCTATTGGTGAATTTTATCCTTTAATTTCAAAATTAACTTATATGGTAGTTAGAATTAAAAATTAAAACAAATCTATTTAGAAGTAATATTTTTGATTAGTCCTTATATAATTAATTTTGTTGAGATCATTTGAATGAGGAAGATATTTGTTGATTCAACTGCTTACATTTTACCATTTTTTTCAAAATATATTATAAAGGAGTAGAATATTTAACAAAGCTTATACCTTCTTGATTTGCTGAATCAAAGATCTCGTCATTTACTCTCAATTTTTAGAATCCTCCACGAAAAAATACCGTCACTCTTTCACTTTCTTGTTTGGGTACTGCTCAGGAGCAATCAAGAAGAGTATCATCAATATAATAATAAAAAAGGACTTTTAAAGTAGGAATTTATAAATTTGAGTTTTATTTATTGATTTTACATATTTTAGTATGAAATTACTTAGAAGTATCAAATTAGGCGCTTTTAATGCTTCTTATTTACTTTTCTAAAGTAATTTCTCGTTCTTAGCTAAATTAGCATCTTGTAGTCCTATATCTAGAAATATGGTTCCAAACCCTTGCTATTTAAAGTCTTATAATGAACAATCTTTTACCAAGTTACTTTCCATAATGAATTTGAGCTACAATTTATTTTAGAATTAATCTCATTTTGTGATGTTGATATTACAAAAAATATGGTCACATGGCAGAAAATTGCTATAAACTTTAATTAAAGTAAGCCTTAGCAGCAGAAAAGGAATTTATAGGCTAATCAAGAATTATTGCATGCTAAATGGAGACTCTATTAGAAAAAAATATTTTAACTATATTTAGAGGCTACAAAAATTACAAATATACTAAGATGGCTCAAGAAATTATAGTACAGTTTTGAATTTAAATCGACAGTAAGAGGCGAGGAATCAGATAAATAATATATCAAAACTTATTGATGATAAAAGACTTTTACAAATTAAAATTAGTGGCAAAAAAAATAAAAGCAATACTACTTTAATATATTATTATTATAATCTTAATATATATACAATACAATAATTAAAATACATATACACCAAAATAAACTTTCTATATAGTTATATGAATATTTTTAAGCAAATCAAAAGGAGAAATGATTTTTAATTAATTTAGTATAAAGTAAACTAATTATTAAAGCTATAACTTTAATTATATTCTGTATTATTAATAACTTCTTTATAAAAATTATTTAGTTTAATACTGTTTTTGGATATTAAAAACGTTTTTTGATTATATAAATATTTATTCGCTTTAGGTTTAAATTTTTAAAGATAAAAGAAATTTTAAGAGTAATTTAATTGTTTAGCTTAAGATTTTAAATCAAATATTAAATATCTATATCACACTTTAATTCTTATTATTACAAAGCAGATATTAGATTTTAATAGCGATATAGTTAAGAAATATTTAACCTTTTAACAAATTTTTTTGAGAAAAAAGCAGATAAAATTTATATTAATTTATTAAAATTTAACTTTAATTTGAAATAAATGTTTTAATCAATAATTTAGTTAACCAATTCTCTTGCCTTCATTCCAAATTTGTGCCTCACTTTTTCCATAATTGTAATAATAAGTTCCTTTTCCTTATTTCATATCATCTACTCAATATCCTTCATATCTATCTTCAATCTCGTACTTTTCAACTCCATTTCCATGCTTCTTATCGTTTAAATACTCGCCTTCATAAAAAGCTCCATTTGCACATAGGTAGAAACCTTTTCCTTATTTCAGATTTTCTATAAATTGTCCTGTATATTGATCTCCATTTTTATACTTTTCCACTCCGTGTCCATGTTTCTTATCTTTTAAATAACCACCTTCATATATGGTTCCATCTACATAATGATACGTGCCTTTTCCTTATTTTAGATCTTCTACTCAATATCCTTCGTAACGATCTCCATTATTATACTTTTCCACTCCATAATCATTCCTCTTATCATTGGAATAATTGCCTTCATATATAGTTCCATTTGCTCAATGATACTTACATTTTCCTTTTTTTAGATTCTCTATCCATTATCCTTCATATCTATCTCCATTTTTATATTTTTCAACTCCATATCCATGTCTTTTATCGTTCAATCACTCTCCTTCATAAAAATCCCCATTAGCTCCAAAATATTTTCCTTTACCTTATTTCAAATCTTTAGCCAATTATCCTTCATATCGATCACCATTTTTATACTTTTCCACTACGTGTCCATGCTTCTTATTTTTAAAAAAGTCGCCCACATATGTAGATCCACTGGCACAAAAATATTCTCCTTTTCCTTATTACATATCTTCTAAAAATTACCCTTCATATCGATCACCATTTTTATACTTTTCCACTCCGTGTCCATGTTTCTTATTTTTAAAAAAGTCGCCCACATATGTAGATCCACTGGCACAAAAATATTCTCCTTTTCCTTATTTCATATCATCTACTCAATATCCTTCATATCTATCTCCAATCTTGTATTTTTCAACTCCGTGTCCATGCTTCTTATCTTTTGAATAATCACCTTCATATATGGTTCCATCTGCATAATGATACGTGCCTTTTCCTTATTTCATATCATCTACTCAATATCCTTCATAACGATCACCATTTTTATACTTTTCCACTCCGTGTCCATGCTTCTTATCTTTTGAATAATCACCTTCATATATGGTTCCATCTGCATAATGATACGTGCCTTTTCCTTATTTCATATCATCTACTCAATATCCTTCATAACGATCTCCATTATTGCAATTTTCCACTCCATAACCATTCCTCTTATCTTTTAAATAATCACCTTCATATATAACTCCATTTGCTCAATGATACTTGCATTTTCCTTGCTTTAGATCTTCTATCCATTATCCTTCGCATCTATCTCCATTTTCATATTTTTCAACTCCTTAACCATGTCTTTTATCGTTCAATCACTCTCCCTCATAAAAATATCCACTAGCTCCAAAATATTTTCCTTTACCTTATTTCAAATCTTCAACCCATTATCCTTCATATTTACCTCCTCATTAATATTTTTCAACTCCCTAGCCATGTCTCTTATCCTTGGAATAGTTACCTTCATATATAGCTCCGTTTGAATAATAATAAATTCCTAATCCCGATTTCAGATCTTCTATTCATCATCCTTAATATTTAGATCCATCAGTATATTATTCTACTCCATATCCGTGATTTTTACCTTTTTAAAACTCACCTTTATATACAGCTCCATTTACACAATAGTAAGTTCCATTTCCTTAGTAAAGATCTTCTGCAAATTATCCTTCATATCGATCTCCATTTCTATATTTTTCAATTCCATTTCCATGTCTTTTGCCACCTAATCAATCACCTTAGTAAATAGTCCCATTTGCTCAAGAATACGTTCCTTTTCCCTATTTCAAATCTTCTACCCAATTTCCTTCATATCGATCTCCATTTTTATAAACTTCTACTCCATATCCATTTTTCTTTATAATTCTTTTCTATTCCTACTTTTCTATTTCGTTTTTTTATATATTATCCTAATTTAGCTACTATGCTTCTATCTAATTTACTTCTTCTATATTTTATATCTTCGCATTACTTTTTAGTATCCCTTCTTCTCTCACCTATTGTCTTATCTAGTTTAAATTTTACATTATAGTTTCTAAACTCATTCTTTATGTTGGTTCTTGCTTCCAACTACCTTTTATTATCTCTTTTAATACACAATCTTCAGGAATATCCTCTCTTTCTCCTCTTTTTATACCTTCTCTTAACTCTCCTTCTTCTACTTCTTCAAAAGGTATTTTTCTAGTAACTAATTCTCATAACACAACTCCTTATGCAAAAATATCTGATTTAAAGCTATAAATAGGTCTCATTCCGAAAAGTTCAGGAGCCATTCATCTAATAGTACCTACTTCCTTCTTTGTACTTAATGATTTAGACGATGTTTTAACTTTCGCTAGTCCAAAGTCACATATTTTTGCATTAAGGTTTTCATTAAGTAAAATATTTACACTTTTTAGATCTCTATGAATTATATTGTTGTCATGCAAATATTTTAAACCTGCCGCTACTTATTATGCTATTTAAATTTTTAAATCTAGACTTATTTCTTAGTCTCTATGGAGGAATTCTTGTAGAGAGCAAGACATAAGTTAGATTACAATTCCAACTGGATTTGTACAATATCCATAAAAGTCTATTATATTTGGATGCTTTAAATTTTGCATAATTTGCACTTCTTTTAAAAATTCTTTTTCAACATCTTAGTTTAGTCTCCTTTAGAAAAATTACTTAATAGCTACATCAGTAAAATTATTTCACTTTCCTTTAAACACTTTTCCATATCCACCTTCTCCAATTTCGTTTTCAGTTTACAAAGCTGATCATTCTATTTTTATATTAGGGCTTAAATTACTTTCCATTATATAAATTAAAAATTAATAAATCTTCTTAAAAATAAACTTCAATGAAATTAAATTTAAAAATAATAAAAATAATTTTAAAAAATCTTAGTCAAATAATTCAAATTAAAAAGGATTTAATTAAATATTTGTAATTTAATTATAGTTTTCTAGTTACTATCTTAATTTTGCATAAGGTATAAAATTATTAAAAATTAAATTAGTTTTTAGTATTTTTTTAGTTTTATTTTTGCATTTTTTAACTTATTCAAAAAATAATTTTTATTTATATAAATAAACCAAAATTAAAAAATTTGTATTTTAAAAGAGTTTCAGCCCTGTCCAGAAGATGATTATTCATTCTTTTTGTTAAATAAAATTTTTGGGACTCCAGTTTTTTTAAGTTCAGTATTTTACAATTTTTAAAGTTTAATCTTTTCCTATTCCACTTAATTTCGCTATGCTATAATTAAGTCATTTGATCTTTTATATTCTTTTTTTTATCGATTCTCACTTCTTATAGCTTTTAATGAAACATTAAGGATTTGCGATAGTAGCATCAGTTAAGAAGCTTGATAATCTTCAAATAATATTTTTCTGCTTTTACTCAAAGTTCATTTGAACTGTTCCAGTTTCGTTAAGTTGAATCCTAGGTTGCTTAAAATGATTTAGATATTGGAATACAATCTTATCCTATAGTAGTTGCTTTTTTTCAACTATTTGTTCTATTTAGTTGAATGTAATTTTTAGTTTTAAGTTTTAGTTATGAGATTAACTTCAATGATTTAGCGGAACTTTTCAGAAAGCATTCAATCTGACTTGTGACATTAATTCCGAGTTTATTTCTCCCTACTTACTACAATTATCCATATTTTCTAATTTTATTTTTTCTATTGATGTCTTTCTGAAGAGATTAACTTCACTTTAACTAATTCTTGAAGTTTTTGTAGTATAAAAACTAGATTTCTAGTTACTATCGCTTTATTATACTTGGACTTATAGTTCTTTTCTATTTCAGTACAATAAGTTAAGTAAGCTACTCTAGACTAAAGTATTTTCTGAAGAGCTTTAACCATCTTTCCTTTATCTTTTGATTCATGGATAGAGTCTTAGTAGCAAATCTGGCAGTCTAATTACTCTTTTACTTACAGATTTCTTGCTTAGCATAGATTAAATACTTTGAGAATTAGCTACCTTAGATTGAGCTGTAAATATTCATGAAAAATCCATTTGGAAATGCTTGGTTGAAGTATTCTAGTATTTTGGTAAGGAATCTCAATCAGGGCAAACTAATTAACTCCCTCTCTTTTCGATCACACAATCTAGCATCTTAACTCTATCCTTTCTTATAACAGCAAATAAATGCTTTATAAGTAAATTTGCTTTTTATTATTAAAACTAAAATAAAAAGGCTAATATTATAAGTTTAAGGATTATAAATATTTTAGGTTGTCACTAATAGCACTGAAATAAACCTTTTGCTTTCAAGTAGCCCTTAGATTGAAAGATTCTTAGAACGAAAATTTAAACTTTAAATTATATTAAATAGATAGAGACTGGATTTTCAGACAAGAAGTTAATGTAATTCTAAGTAAAGAAAAGATTCCTGAGAAGTTGAAAAGGCAATCTAAATAAAGATTAAAGAGATTAGTCAGCTATTAATAAAATTGAGGAATGCAATTATAATATAGAAATTGAAGACTGTCAATATTAAAATCCAATGATAGAATCGAAAAATTGTTATTCGGTCTTGTTCTATAGAAGACGGAAATTAGTTTTTTTAAAACAGTAGCAAAAATAAAACGATAAGAATAGCTGAAATTTTTCTGTGAAGCTTAAGTACGAAACTTCATTCTTGATAGGTCTATAAATTTTGACAGTATGCCAAGTAGAATATGAAGAACCTCTCTCGTTTATATTAGCATAGTAAAAGCAAAAAATAAGAAGCAATGCTGAAAATGACTTGGAAATGAAAAAAATTTGAAATCGCCAGTAGAAGGGAAAATATCTAAAAATGGCCCTTTAGCTCTACTAAGACATACAGAAAGTAATTCTAAAAATTAGATTCTTAAGCAGCAGCACTAGAAAAGACTTGATTTACTCAAGCATTTAGATTTATAATAATTTTAATTGATTTTATAGTTAAATGATATGATCTATTTAAACCTATCCTTAGCATCTTAACGTTAAATTTTATAGAGAACTATAACTAAAAATAGATTAATAGAGTAAGTTATTTAATTATTTAAACTGTATATCCTTATAATTAATAATTAATACTACTATCTTCTTATTTAAATTTTACTTTAAACTTCAATTTATTAATTTAAGCTATATTTGACTACTTAATTCTGCTTAGAATGAGAGAGAATAATTAGTAGACTTTAATATGCTAGCTTCAATTTAAAAAATGCTGTATCTTATTTTCATTTAGATATATAAATAATAAATTAACATAATTTGTTAAAAAATATCAGCACAGAGACCGTAGTAGAGACATTCCTTTTATTCAAATAATTTTGTATACTCTAGTATTCTTACTACGAATTCGTAAATATTCTTCTAACTTTGCCTACTACTCTCGTGAACTCTTTACAAATATATCATAAAATCTTATTGAAAAAGTGTTTCTATCAAAAATTTTTATTGATTGATCTTAAGCAAAAGCTTCTGATAAAAAACTAGGAACTTCAGGTTTTTGTTGTTTATCATGTGAGAATTCTTATAAATAAGGCCAATGTTTTATTTCATAAAATCTATCTATTAATCCGAAAATTCTTTGTTGTAGAAAGATTTGCTGATTAGCTCCTACTGATCTTTTCCTTTGAATTCTAAAAGAAGATTGAATATCTTATGTCTGATTTTTTATTTTTCATATAAATTAGAACTTCATCTGTGTTAAGTAAGTCTAGGATATTTATCTTTGATCGTACAAACTTTTCACTGATTGAAGCTTATAACTCATCTTAGTCCATACTTCATCTTAACTACTTTCTTATTCAATGAATTGCTATTAATTCTAGTCTTTAGTTTAAATACTTTAATTATTTTCATTTTCATCAGATTTTTCCCGATCTTCATTACCTTTCATGTCTTCAATTCTTTCCCTACTAACATTATTCAATTACTTCATTTTTTTGCTTATCTTCGATATTTTTAGTATTTTCAGACTTTTCTTTATCTTTATTTTTTCTGAAATTTCTTTACTTTTATCATATTCTGGATTTTTTTCTCTTCTTCAGCTAGTTCTAAGTATTATAACTTTTCTGCTAGCATTAAGTTTTTCTCTATTAGTTTCTATTTTCCTAATTGATATTCTAAAGTAAATTTTTTTTCCTTATATGCTAGCTACAACTTTTTTGCAATTGAATTACTTAAAATTAACTTTATATTACTCCACTCTCAGTTTTCTAACTTAGGGACTTTTAAATTATATTCTCATCACTTTTATCTCCTCAAGTACATATGGAGATAGAAAACTTTCTTATTGAATGCTGTTAATTTCTCTTATCGTGTTAATTGAAAGAAAAATTTTCTTTAATCTTTAACTTTCCCAAATTTAAATTTCTAGCTTTTGATTAAGTTTTTTTCTACTTAATTCTTTGTTCTATCTTCACCTTCCTATCACTGTAAAATACAGTATCCTCTATCTCTAAATTACTAGTAAATGAGTTTAATTAATCAATGCTAAGATCTATGAAACATTACTTTCTTTTAAAAGCTTTTTACTTTTAACTGGCTTGACTATTATTTATTCTATTTCTCGTAAACTTCTGTTGCTCATTTTTATCATCAACTTCTCATCTTTTTTGCTAAACTGCTTTAAGCTCTAATTTCTCCCAAATTTATATATATTATCCTATATAAAGCACTCTAGATATCTCAGTAGATAAAGATTTAGCTTCTTTTTAAGACTATAGGATTCTTATTCATCAGCAAATCTTTAAGATTGGGATTTATCCTGGTCGATTAAGAACTCATTAGTTAGTAGCTCTTTGAGTTGTTTGCTATTTTTGAGGAAGAGACTTCAGGATTTAGTTCCTAAATATTTTCTAAAGTAATTTACTCTATCACTGATTAGTTATTCTCCTCACTAAAAATTATTTAACTTGCATTTATAAATAAAAGCTGAGGAGGATTTATTTACTATCTAGCGTTAAAAAGCCTTATAGTTTGTTAGTCTAACTTAAAGAAGGTTTTCAAAACTGTGGTTGAAATGGTGTTGATTATAGGAGTTTATAAAGGTATTATACTCCTTAAGTTACATTTAAAAGCTAGAGTAAGTGCCTTTACTTATAGGAATAATTTGTATCTGAATGAATTTTTTGGTTATCCACTAGTTAATTTGATACTCCTAATTACCTACATATGCACTAAAGTTTCAGTTTAGTAGTTGTTTATTAAATTAGTTAAATAGAGATAATGATTGATATTCAATTATTAAATTAAATAAAAAATAGTATTTCTCTATAAGCACTATAATCATACAGTCTATAAGCATTAAATAAAACTTAAATTATTTAAATTATATGAGCCTAATCTCAACTTTATAAGTGCAATACAATTTTACTGATAGGTGAACCAAATCTTTTTACTAGTGCCACAGTATCAGGAAAAATGTTGAGATCTTTGGCATTAAGAAAGATTCTTATGTAGCAAAATGTATTCCTGAAGCTTATATTTTTGTAAGTGGAGGAGTAATTACTGGAGATAATGCTCTTGAATTCATATATTAGCGAGTAAAAGCGTTATAGATTTGTTCTTCTGTTTAGAAATAAAACTTTACAACAGTGCTCTATTATCTTAAAAAAGCCTATAAGCTCATATTTATCTTTAGAAGTAAAATCATCTTGTTGAGTTCTCAACAGCAAATTTGGATAAAATTTAAAACCTTAAATATTATGAAGAAAATAAAGAAGCTCCCAAGATAACTGATTTGGCAGGTTCTAAACTAAAGTATATATCTCCTATCTAAAAATTAATAAAGGATAGTTTAAAAATCCAATAATCAAAAGTTATAAATACTTAAAATTTGGAAGATTCTACCTTATTATCTAGATTCTTGGTATCAGTCAATCAAATTAAAAATTCCAAAGTTTTACTGAAATATTCTAAAAACACTGAACCGGATGCTCTTTTGCTAAGCTTTATATCCAGTAAAAGATACAATTTAGATGACTCCAAAAATATTGCCATACAAGGTGTGTAGAGAAGCAGAAATTGATCCTGATTGTCCGAAAGAACATTTATAGACTTATCCTCCTTGAAATAAAAATGAAGATTTACAGTTAAATCTTAGTATTTGAAATTGAAATAAGTATAGTCACTTGGTATTTAAGATAGAGTAATAACATTTTATAATATGTGCTTCTTAATTTAGCATAAGCTATTAATTAAATATATTAATAAAAGTAGGTAAATTATTACTTAGGAATATAAAATTAAAGATTTAATTTTAAAATTTAAATTTAATTAAATCTAAATAAGTTAGGCGGGAAATAAAATTTAATAGTTTGGATTTATAAATTAGATAGATATAATAATTATTAATTATTGAAATGATAGAGAATTAATTAAATATATAGCTTTTATATATTATCGTATAGAGAAAATAATCAGTTTAGTTTTATTGAATGTAATTATTTTTAAACCTTCTAAATTAAGCTTATATCTTATAGAGGATAAAGATACCTTAAAATATAATTATCTAGCTTATTCTATTTTTCCTTAGGCTAATTGCACTTCAATATATAAACTTTAAATTTAGCATTATTTAGCTTTCTAAGCCTCATTTCTGCTTCAGTATTAAGTTCCATTCTAAAGCAAATATATCTAGCATAGTGTTTTCCTTTAAGTTAAAATAAGTTTGACTTATTTTAATATCATGCTTTGTAGCTCTCCCTTGCTTCTGTTTGACTGTAGTAGAATCTTACAAAAAAGCATAGTCTCCATCAAATTGCAATAAAATATATCTTTGATATTGATAGAAATAACTGCAAATCTTAATTTAAAGACTCTTTAGTCTAAATTTAAAGCATTTGCTTATATTATTTGGCTACATTTAAGCAGATTAAGCAAACTCAAGAATTAAAAAAATAATTTTCCTAATTTTATTGTTGAAAGATATGAAGTTTCAGATAATAGTTACTTAAATTTAAAATTTATAAGAGATTCTAAAAAAAATTTTGGAAGGAGCTTAGAAATTAGCTGTCTTAAACGAATGTAAATGCTGCTTATAATGAATAAAAGCTATTTTAGCTAAGGAGAAGATAAAGATGTTTTGCCATAAAGATAGTTAAATAGCATGATAAGCTGAACTATTAGAGAACCTAGAAGGATATATATTATCTTTTACTGATCCTCTCTCAAACTCGTTAATAGTAGCTCTAAACTCAAAGACATTAAAATTAATATAAATGTAAGTATGTGACCTTTATTCTCTAGACTACAGGTCTAAAATATCAGTTTAATATCTTAAACAGTTATATGATTAAGTTTATCTGGATCGATAATAGAATATTCTTAATTATATGAAATAGAAAGTTAGAATTAGTTACTAATACAAAAGATATTAATGAATGATATCTTTTATATCTTTATAAATTAGCCTAATCATTTAACTTAGATATTATTACTTTTATTCCCTGTTTTAAACATCTCTTTTAAAAGACAAACTACATATGAAGCATATCTATTATAATGTTAATCTGGTCTTGAGCTTTATTTAGCCTTATTATGAATAATGGTTTTAATTATAATATTCATAGGAATAGATTAGTTTACCTCTAATCTTATGAATAAAATTTTAGAAGGGACTTGATTAAAATATAATCGAGGAGAATTAAGAGCAGACTTAAATAAACTTTATTTTAGATAGATTTACTGTATGCTATTATATTAATTAAAAGTAATTAGATTTAGGAATGACTTTGATGATTGAAATAGAGACTTTATAGACAAGAGTGACAGTGTTTTGATATAGTATTAATAAGTAGATATTTAGAAATTAAGATAAAATTAGAAGTTACCTTGCTTATAATTAGTTCTATTTAGTATATTTATTGTTATACTATTATACTCATTTTCTAATATTGGTTAGTTATCAACAATATATCTTTCTATCCAGATTAAGAAATATCATCTTAACTTCTTCTTGTGATATTATTCTAAGCTGACTTAATTATCTTTTAGCAATTTATTTCCAAAAATATGAGGCTGATAGTATTATTTGATAAAGGAGTTTAATTAAAGCATTAGACACTAGCACTTGGTTGTAATAATGTTGACTATTGATATATTTGGTTATTGTACTATGTAATTTCTTTATTACTACTGAATACACTTTTATGTTTCTTAACTACTAAACTATTATTATTTCAGTCTTTTGTTTATTATTTAGAATTTTAGCTTCCTAGCGTTCATTTTATGTTCATCTAGCTCTTTGTCATTTCCAAAACTCAAAGCCTAACAGCAAGTTTTAGATCTCAGCTATTTTAAATTTAGAACTTTAAATCCTTTCTTTCTCTTGACATTGGTGACTTAATTAGAAATCATTATCTTATTTGTTAAATAAATGGGGAGTTTTCGCAATTATTAAACGAAAAAGGAAACACTCTTTACATCAAAGTATGGGCAAAGCAGTTTATCACTATAATAATACTAGAAATTTGGATTCTAAATATTTCGAAACTTAATATGATAAAGGTAAAACAATTTAAAAGTAGAATGTTTTGAGAAGTTGTAGATTGCTCTAAAGCGTTAATTAAAATAAAGATTAACTACTTTTAACTTCATTGTGAAAAAGGAAAAGGTCTTAAAAAACTAGAAAAGCTAAAGAAGACTAAGATGTTTTGGAAGAGTTACTAAAATAAAGGAAAATAATGCAGTTGCTTATAATAGAAGAGCTAATCACATTATAAAAAGTAAAGAACGAATAAGCAGCAAAGCTCTATAAAATGAATCTAGACAAATATAAAGCATTCCTAATATTTATAATCTTTTTGCTTTCATAAGAAAAAGAAATTTGAAGAAATTAACTAGAATAACTAAATCTTTTGTAACTAGAACAACTTAATTTGGTATCTTTAATAGCAAAGAAATTTCTTTCGTTAGTAAAGAAAAAGCTATCAGCAGTGTAACGCTTATTGCATTAATTTATCTGGCTCCTAATTTTAATGAATCATAATTAGGTGAAGGAAATAAGCTTAAAAAACTTGGAAAATATTAAATAGCAATAAAAGGTTTAATAAAGCTTTTTAATTTAGTCAAATAATTGAGTTGCGGTTTTTAATAAGGAAGCTTATTACAATCTTTTGGAATGAAAAAAAAGCTAATTTAATGTTATAGAGTAATTATAAATAAAAGGATAGCAATATCAATGTAATATTAAATAAATAAAATTAAATAAAAAGCATGAAATTAGAATGAAAGGTTATAATATTTAGAAATAGCTGAAGAAGAGATAAAAAATCCAAAATATGATAAAATCAAAGAAATTTCAGAAAAAATAAGGATAAAGAAAAGTCTGAAGATACTGAAAATAATGTAAGTAGAGAAAGAATTAAAGAAAATAAAAATACTAAAATTATCGAAGGTAAGCAAAGAACTGAATTAATGGAAAATAACGTTAACAAGAAAAGAATGAAGTCATGAAAAGTAATGAAGATCAAAAAAATCTGAAGAAAATGAAAACAATGTAAGCATTTTAGCTCAAGACTAGAATCCATAGCAATACATCGAAGAAGAAAATAATTAAGATGAAGTTTTGTATAAGATGAATTATAAGTTTCAACAGTGAAAAGTCTTATATGATCAAAATAAATACCCTAGACTAACTTAAAACAAATGGAGTTCTAATTTATTTGAAAAATAAAAAATCAGACATAAGATATAAATCTTCTTTTAGAATTCAAAGGAAAAGATCAATATGGATAGAAGGGAGCTAATCAACAAATTCCTCTACAACATAGAATTTTCGGATTAATAGATAAATTTTATGAAATACAACAGTCGCCTTATTTATAAAAAATTTCACAAGATAAACGACAAAAACCTGAAGTTCCTAGTTTTTTATCAGAAGCATTTGTATAAGATCAGTCAATATAAATTTTTGATAGAAGCATTGTATTATCAAGATTTTATGCTGTAATTTTAAAGAGCTTACGAGGGTAGTGGACTAAGCTAGAAGAACATTTACAACTATACAGTAAGAATTTTAGAGTATACAAAAATATTTGAATATAAAGGAATGTCTTTACTACTGTCTCTGTGCTGATATTTTTTAGCAAGTTATGTTAATTTATTATTTATATATCTAAATGAAAATAAGATACAGCATTTTTTAAATTGAAGCTAGCATATTAAAGTCTACTAATTAGTCTCTCTCATTCTAAGCAGAATTAAGTAATCAAATATAGCTTAAATTAATAAATTGAAGTTTCAAGTCTAATTTAAATAAGAAGATAGTAGTATTAATAATTAATAATTAAGATATACAGTTTAAATAATTAAATACCTTACTCTATTAATCTATATTTAATTTAAGTTCTCTATTAGATTTAATGCTAAGATGCTAAGGATAGGTTTAAATAGATCATATCATTTAACTATAAAATCAATTAAATTATTATAAATCTAAATGCTTGAGTAAATCAAGTCTTTTCTAGTGCTGCTGCTTAAGAATCTAATTTTTAGAATTACTTTCTTTATGCCTTAGTAAAGTTAAGGACTGCTTTTGGATATTTTCTCTTCTAATAATTTTGATTTTTTCCTTTCCAAGTCATTTTCAGAATTGCTTTGTATTTTTTTAGCCTGCTATGTTAATATAAACGAGAGATTATCTTCCTATTCTACTTGGAGTACTGTCTAATTTTAAGATCTATCAAAAATGTTGCTTCTTGCTTATGCTTCACAGAAAAATTTCAGCTATTCTTGTGTGATATCTTTACTACTGCTGGAAAATAACTCATTTCTCGTCTTCTTAAGGACTAGACAGAATAATAATTAATCAATTCTAACATTGGATTTTATACTGACAGTCTTCAATCCCTATACTATAGCTACATTTCTCAATTTACCTAATAGCTGACTGATCTCTCTAATACTTCTTTTATTTAGACTGCCTTTTCAACATCTCAGGAATCTTCACTTTACTTAGAATTTGATCAGCTTCTTAGCTGAAAACCCAATCTCTAACTCTTTAATATAATTTAAAGTTTAAATTTTCGTTTTAAGAGCCTTTCAGTTTAAGGGTTACTTGAAAGCAAAAGACTAATTTCTATGTTCTTAATGTCAACCTCAAATATTTATTTCAATTCTTAAACTTAGTATATTACCCTTTTTATTTCAGTTTTTTATCCTAATTTACTTGTAAAGTATTTGTTTACTTATATTTAAGAAAAGATAGAGCTAAGATGCTAGATTAAGTATTATTATTTTTATTGAGTATCAAGTAGAACTTTAATAACAAATATTCTTGTTGTGTATGATCAGGATCTCCTATCTGATCTATGTGTGATCGAAAAGAGAGGGAGCTAATTAGCTTGCCCTGCTGAATTTCCTAGTCAAATGATAGAATACTTCAGTTAAGCATTTCCAAATGGATTTTTCACGAGTATTTACAGCTTAATCTAAGGTAGTAATTCTAAAGTTTTTAATCTGATGCTAAATAAGAGGATTGCTACTAAAAAAGAAACTGGACTGTCAGAATTGCTACTTAGACTCTATTCATGAATCAAAAGAAAAAGGAAATATTTTTGAAGCTCTTTAGAAAATACTTTAGAAAAGAGCAGCACACTCAACTTAATTTTATTGAAATAGAAAATACTTATAAGCCCTGTATGCTACAAAAAGACAGTAGATAGAAATCTAGTTTTTATACTAGAAAAACTTTAATTTAATCGAATCCTCAAAAACTTTCTTCTGCTATCTTGGTAAAAGATTTTTATATTATTTTGATAAAATCATACCAAGTTTTGGAGCAGCTTAGCTAAGAAAATCTGGGACAGATGATTTAGTCTTCCATTTATGCGCTTGGTTTCCTTTATGCTCAGTTTTATTCAACTTTTTCGCTCCATATTTTTGGTTTTTCTTCATTAACTATTAAATTGATAAGTTCCAAATCTAGTCTAATTCACTCGAAATTAAAAAAAACAGAAATTCTTATAATGAGAGTATCTTTCAGCGAATAACCTCTTCTATCATATGGTAATTTATGTCTTTCTAATATCGTTGCTAAAGTAACTAAAAAACTTATATTATAAGGTAAATTCCAAGTTTTTTAATAGTCTATAAGGCAGTCAAAGTAAAGACTTTACTAGAGTAATGATGCCTCTCTCTTTCTTAAATTGATAAATTCTCTTTATTAGCTGAAAAGCTTTTGATCCTCTTGAATAAGGAGACTGCTGATATTCTTTTAAGGGAGTTTTAGAGATATAATCACAAGAGATAACTTCCGTCTGATTCTTTCATTGTATATAAATAATATTCTCATTAACCTGTTGCTTCTTCCTTGATAAAACTAAAACTTTAATTATAAAGGAAAAAGGAAAAAGCCAAAGACCAAAATTAGCCTTAAAGATAGGAACAGTGACTTAATAAAATATTGGATTAGCAACCACTTAACACTAAAAATGGCAGCTAAGATAAAAACGCATTGAAATAAATCTATAGTGAGGATAATAAATGCTATTACCACTATCTTGAAAAATAGAGCTTTAATAAATATAAATAAATATAAAGAATAAGGTATTATAGAAGCAGCCTAAACTAAGAGTATTTAAATGCCTATCTAATTTAAATAAATACAATTAAAGGGTCTTTTTTGAATTAAATAGATAAGTCTGAAAAATGGCTATGAAAAATAAGTAATATTAGCATATTATATACTTTAATGATGATAAATTTTAGATGTTTATGAGTGTCTTGTAAAGCTATAGAATGTAGGATATACATCCTAAGGATTTAACTATAAAGAAGAATTGATTTACTTGCTTAATAAAAATGAATAAGCTTAGAGATAGTTAATGTGGTAATTAGATTAAGTCCTGAAGTGATGAGTTAAGAAAAATAAGGATTTATTTTAGATATTTTTGAAGAAGTGAAAAACTCTTGATTCTTTAAATTGGAGATACAAATAAGCTATATAATGAAACAGAATAGAATAAAAGAGGAGACAGTTTAAGGCTATACAAAAAATGAAGATGCTATGGAATTTCGAAAGTTTATAATTAAATCCTTAATATAATAAACCTAAGTTTATGAAGAAATTTCTTAATGCTAGATAAAATGAAGAAGTCGTTAATCGTTATGACTAAGCAAAAAAAATGATCCGTTATATGAAGCTCCTTTTTAGCAAAGGATGCATTTTATAATTGCAGAATAATAATAAGAAGCTATTGAAAAAGTTAGGTAAGCATTAATAATAATCAAGGTATCTTAAAACATACTAAATTTCCATTATTACTAATATATTGGAGATAATGAGATATTTTAATAGGGATGAAGATGATTTTAAAATCACTATTCCCTTTGCTATAAATTCTGAAATCTAAATAAATAAAACTTGGAAAAGGGGTAGAAGTTTTGAAGTATTTTAAATAAGCGCTAGAGAAAGATAAGAAAAAACCATTAAATAGAAAGCTTATTATGCAATGTAGAAATTAACAATTATAAGTACATTCTCCGAACGAAGGATATCAAAAATTTAAAAAAGGCTTTAGGAACTTAAAATAAGAATATAACTCTTTATTTTTCCCTTCAAATCAACCATTTTATAAGATCAATATAAGAATACAGACTAATCCTTTCAATACCTTCAAAGATGTTAGAGGAATAAAATCTCTTAATATATCTCTAACTTATTGTTTTACCTAAAAATAAAACCTAGATTAAGTGATCGAAAATAGATTCAAATGCTTTAAATAGGTTGCTTAATAGGTATAATGAATTAGCTAGGAATAAAGGTCTTATTATCGCTATTGAAGTAATAGACATCACATATACCTAATGACTAAACAGTGCATTAAATTAAGCTACATCTTAATAAAATTTTAGCTTTAGGTATTTATATTGATGATTCATTTTTTCTCAGCTTACTAACTAAAATAATACTAGATATATTATGTAAGTTTGATTTAAATATAATAGACAATCATAGAAGTATTTTCCTGTAATTTTCATATAAGCTTTATCATTTTCTTTCAAATACAATATTTCATCTCAGAATTACCTTAGTTTTTTAATTATATCTCAACCTTATACTTAATAATCAAAATAATTTATTAACTAAAGTTAAATTATTTTTAGTTATAAGCCTTTAGCTTGTTAAGTAAATATTTTATAAAGAATTTAAAATTATATATTGTCTTAAAAAAGTTTAACACTTCAACTCTTCTTCTCTTCAATCTCTCTTATCTTCCAATTCTCAAGCTTTTCCTCTTGCATTCCTTCTTACAATATACTCTATCGCTCTTAGATTTAACTATATATGCTTTCACCTTGACCTTATTTCATCGTTTTAGTTTGCCCCTACTAACTTATATCTCCATCTTATTTTTATGGATTTCACTTTTATTTTAATTTTTCTATCTAATTTATGAAACTATCTATATCTGGTCTAATGTTCTGGTCGAAAGCTAAGCATCTGTAGAATAGATCAGTTAATTCAGGTTCTTATAATATTTCGCTTGAAAACATAGGAATCATTTTATTAACATAAACTACTTATTTTAGTTATTCCTATTCATTTATATTTGGATAAAGCATTTCCTCGTTGAATATCTCTATTCCTATACAGCCTAAAGATCAGATATCACTTTTCAAAGTCACATTTTTTTCAAATTACTCAGGAGCCATCCATTGATGAAATCCTCTTTGTTCTATTGTGGTTAATCATTTTTTATTATCGAATAATCCAAAAATAACTATCTTAGGTTAATACACTTCATCTATTAGAATATTTATAGATTTCAATTCTTTATGTATTAAGCTTCTAGAGTGTATTGCCTTTAAACCTCCTGCTATTTAGCTTAGCAAATTTAGTTTCTAATAATATCTTAAAGGAGAACCTTTTAGACTTTCTTTGAATAGCTATTTTGTCTAAGTTTATTAGAATAAACTAGTTTTACACTAAAAATCAGTTAGAAGACATAAACTTTATCTTTCTTGCTCTTAAGTATCAATAGCAACGCCCTTAAGTTTTAAAACTTTTGAACTGTTTATTAATAAAAGTTAATTACACTCAAAATAGAACTAGTCTAATAAAATCTAAAGATCAGTATTTTAGTGAAATACTTTAAGTGCATAATTAGATCCATCGATAGTAATATGATAGACAACTCCGTATTAATCTTTATCTAGTACTTATAAGCTATCTAGAAATTCATTATTAGGGATTAAGATTCTATTGTTTAATATTCTAATTTGGGATTTATTATCCTAGCCTGCACCATTTTAATATAAAAGCTGTCAAATATTTTCTAAAGTAATGGAGTTCTATTATTATAAATATAAAGAATCATTATCTATTTAAGGAATTCTTAGCTAGGGATTTAATTTGTTAGCTTCAATAAAACATTAGAGGGCTTCATTATTTTTTTTTAAAGCTTTTAAAACTAGACCTTTGTCATAATAAGCTTCTGCGTAATTGGAATTAAGTTATATAGCTTTATTAAGACATTAGAGAGCTTCAGAAAATTATTTTAGCTTGTAAAGAGAATAACCTTTATGCTTGTAGAATTCTGGGTTAATTGAATTTAGTTGAATAGCTATATCAAAGCTCTATATCGCTTCTGTGTGTTTTCCTAAATAAAGGAGAGCAGATCCTTTGTTACCATGCACAGTTGAAGCATTAGGGTCCAGTTTTAGAGCTATATCAAAGCTCTATATCGCTTCTTAGTATTTTCCTAAATAAAGAAGAGCAGTTCCTTTGTTGTTATGCGCAGTTACATCATTAGGGTTGAGTTTTAGAGCTATATCAAAGCTCTATATTGCTTCTGTGTGTTTTCCTAAATAAAGGAGAGCAGATCCTTTGTTACGATGTACAGTTGCATCATTAGGGTCCAGTTTTAGAGCTATATCAAAGCTCTATATCGCTTCTGTGTGTTTTCCTATTTTATCTAATACAGATCCTTTGTTACGATGTATAGTTGCATCATTAGGGTCCAGTTTTAGAGCTATATCAAAGCTCTATACCGCTTCTGTGTGTTTTCCTATTTTATCTAATACAGATCCTTTGTTACGATGTATAGTTGCATCATTAGGGTTGAGTTTTAGAGCTATATCAAAGCTCTATATCGCTTCTTAGTATTTTCCTAAATAAAGAAGAGCAGTTCCTTTGTCGTTATGTGCAGCTTCATCATTAGTATCTAATACTATTGCTATATTGAAGTACTCAATAGCCTCATGATAATTTCCTTCTTTGATTAATTAGAGTCCTTTTCGATTATACTAAGCTGCTTCTGTCATTTTAAAAATATTAATAGATTGAATATGAGATTTAAAATTTAATATTAATTAATAAATATTAATTAATATAATGAAATAATAAATAGAAGATATTTACTTTTTATTATGCTTAATTATAAGATAAAGAAACTTATTTATTAATTTAATATTTTAATTTATTATATATTTTAACTTAAATATTTGTTGGCTTATGCTATTTGTAATTTTTTTTAATCTCTTTAAAGTTATTTTCACTTCTTTCAGCTAAAAAAATTTCTTATTAAACGAAAATTATTTTAGAGTTCTTTTTCTTCTTCATTTCAAGGATATGTTCTTTAATCTGATAATTCAAGTCATTGTTTTTTGCGAATTTTCTTTCACTTATTCCTTTCCTGTTTTTTTATTTTGAATTTATTTATGTTTAAATCATTGTTAGATATAAATACTTGCCTATCTATCTTAATGGAGTGATATAATATCTTGATTTTTAGTTTTATTTCTGGCTTTTTTTCTATTTGACAGAATAAATTATTGAAACTCTCTTGATCCTTTTTTATTTAACATTTATTTTTAAAAAAATTAAAGGATTAGCCACTAATTTTAAGATAATTTTATATATAAGCATCGGTAAATTTTCTTAGATAGTTAAAAAATTCAAATGTTATTTAAAGCAAATTAATTAAGAAATATTTTATTAATGATATTTTCGCTTATTTTATATAATAAAAAATATTAAAGAGAAGAAATTCACAACTATCTAGTATCTTAATTGAATATAAAAGTTTTATTTAAAAAGCAAACTAATTTAATGATATCAACTTAAGTTCAAACTTGCAATTTAAGTATTTAATATAAAAAATTGCTTCGCAAAGCTATATCTTCATAATAATTTTTTAATTAATAGCTGTATTATTTAAATGAGGCCCTTTAAGAATATCTTTTTTCTATGTGGAAAAGATTTATCCTATTCGTTTTTTAGGATTTGTGAACTTTTTTCTTTTTTAAGTAATATCATTACTATTTAAAAATTCATTTTTTTCAATTTTTCTTCTTTTCCTTTACTTCTTATAAGACAATTTTTCTTAATTTAACTCAATTTAAGTCATTTTTCTGCTTTATTAGTTTCTTAACACTTTATCAGTTTGCTTTTATCTAATTCTTTGATTAATTTCCATTTTCTATTATACTTTATAATCTCTTGATTTACCTCAATTTACTCTCAAGCTTTACTAGGGAATTTATTATATTCCCCTAAAATTAAATAGTATTACTTTATAAAGAAAGATTTTAGTCATTATTTGATATAATTTTTCTATTTGGCTCTATTCTCTTGAAGGTTTAAATAATTTAACTTAAATCCTTGAGAAATAGAAAGAAGCTGTTGCATTTCTTGCTGAAGTTATTAGCTTTTTATTTTCTAATGCTCTTTAATAATCTCATTATAACTTACTTTTCTTTCCTTTATTTATATTCTCATCCTAAAAAAAGATACCAGGATTCAAAACAGGATTCTTCGCAAATCCAAAAAGGCAGGAGTTAAAGACATCCTAAAATGGCTAGGACCAGGAAAAGAGTACCAAAAAGGTCACCCATCAGTTTGAATCTCCTGCCTCTGAATAAAACCCTAGGAAATGGTAAAAAATATGATTAATCGGAAGTCTCCAATCACACCACATAATAGTAAATAAACTACGATTAGCTGATTTAAGTGGTGCTGGACCTCCAGGAAGATGTCAAAAAGTTGAAGAAAGACAATAAGAAGTTAAATGGAAAAACTTGAACTTCCAGAGGGAATGAAATCGAGACTCATGACCTAAGAAAGAAACTTTAACACATTTTTAAAACATTTCACAAGGCTAGAACAATTAATCATAACACTAATAATAGAAGCAGAAAGAACATGACAACAACAACAAAAAATAGAAGAAAACCAGTAAAAATTGCACCGTTAAATGGACTTACAAGATCAAAGAAATACCCCAAAAATAATAAAAGGAGAAAATAGCTCAAGATTTAGATCAAACGAGAAGCAAAAAGATGCTATTCTCGAAAGCATCTTGTAGAAAAGGTGCTATAAATTTAAAAAATTTAAATAAAAATACTGAAACTACTAGAAGAAGTTGGAGAATAGAAAGAAGATACAACAATAACTAAAACTAAAAGAAGAAAGAGAAAGATTATATTGCAACAAATTTGGAGGGATATGCAAGATCAAAGATACAATCATTATCTAGGTGAATGGATGCCTCAGTGGCAGTATGCATAGCAAGGAGGAGATTTGAAAGATATTTAAACTTTTATATTTAGTATCTAAAACAATATAGAGGTCGAAATACCTCCAAGAACGCCAAAAATTAAACTTTGTATTTGCATTTCTATTTCTATTCTTATGCTTAATCCTCTTAATCTGCATTTTATTCCTCTTGTCCCTTATAAGTTATTTAATAGATTTAGATCATAATACTAAAAAAATTGAAATTAGAATTTTCTAGATAGCTACTAAATGTTTTTCATCATTATTTGAATGTAGATATCCTCCAGACAAGTTACTTTCATTATTTTTTTTTAATTTATATGATATGAAAAATTCTAGAAATACTGAAACATAGAAATCTAATAATACTTTATATCTATACGAGACATAAAATAATGTATAGTAACCTTCCATTTGTAATTATTATTCTATACTGAATATTTTTCTTCTTAAATTTTAATAGTCTCATTCCCTTTCATTTTTTTTATCTATCAAAGCCTCTTTCCATGCTTAATTTCAAGAATCAGCATATTTAAAGTTTAGAGCTAAGAAGTTTAAATTAGTTTGCTTATTGTGTAAGTAGCAATAGGTAAAGCATTTTAAAATTCATATTATTTAAAATTTCAAACTCTCTCATTTTTTTATTTTATGCATGCGAGTGCTTCCTAATACCATATTCTTTATTACCTGTTTATTTTTAAACTTTAATTATCATAAATGAGGCTATTTAGCTAAATTTATGCGCTAATGCAACCTAGAATCTCTGGTTTTCATCTTTTTCTGGTTGAGTATTTAATGTATCTTAATTAAGTCTTCTATATATTGAAGTTTTTTATCCAAATTTCCATATAAATATTTTATTTAAGATGTTTTCTCTTTTGTAGTAATTAAACTATCAATATAAGAACCAATAAAAGGATCATAATATACTTGATATTCTATATGTAGTTAAGAAATAAAGGATCATATAATATTGGTGGTGTAGGAATTCAGTTTATTTTATAATAAAGCCTCTTAAACCTTTTTTCTAAGAGATAAACATTCTATTTTTACACTCTTTCTTCCAGAATTACCAAAAGTAAATCTTTAAAAGAGCAATGAGTATAAAGGCAACTATATATTCTCATTTTAGTCATTTTATTTACATCCTCTTTATCTATAGAAATATAAGATAAATAATAAATAAGATTATAGAGCGCGTAGCACCTCAATGGAGCGCAGCTCTTTAATAAAGATTTTTAAAGATAAAAATTTTACTGAAATCTTCCACAACTAGAGTTTTCTTGTGAATCTTTTCTTCTATAAGGTCGTAATCGGAATGCTACTCTAAGAGACCTTAGTATCTGATATCTTTCATCATTAATTCTACTTTTGCCTATTCAATCTTGTCTACTCTTGGTTTCTACCAAGATTTTTGTTCTGATCTTCACATGGTGTTACTTCCTGGCACCAGAATTTAAGCAAATTTCAGTTGGAGAATTGGTTCTCCCTATTTATTTGATATAATAATATGTAATAATAGCAATAAAAACTAGTAAATACCTATTAGATTAAATAACTTTAGATTACATATTTAACATTCTATATAATATAGAAACTCATTAATGTTATTAAATTTTTTAATTATATTATAATTTAAATAGGGAAAACTAATCCTCCCACGAAAATTAACTAAAACGTCGTTATTTGGAAGAATCCTGTATATAAAGAATCGTTCAATAATCTTGACAAGATTTAAAAGAAACAGGACTTACTACATAGAGTAATTCTTTGTTGAAAGATGTCAAACACCAAGGTCTCTTGTGATAGCACTTCAATCACAGCTCTATAGAAGACACAAAAGTTCAAAGGAGCGTGCTATCACCGAGGAAGTTCTCATATTCGAACATTTACAACATTAAAAGCTTTAATGTAAGAATTGCGCGCTATTGAGGAGTTACACGCTCTGTAATGTAAGTTTTTTTCTTTAATACTTTTAGTTTTCATGAAAATTATTGCAGTATAAAGATAAAATACTAGAAATATTAACAGGCAGATAAATAGTTAAAGTAACTTCAATAGTTTATAAGATTGCTTAATTATCCCATATATAAATTGTCTATACTTAGATCCTGGAAAAATTTTTATTAATAAAGAAATTTTTATTTTTCCATATTATTGAAATTGATACTTCTTTTGCCGCCTTCTTCATAGAAATACCTTTATTTTATTTTAATTTTATCATATTATAAAACTATATTTAATATCTACTTGCTAGTTACAGAAGCCTCCAATTACTTAAAACTTTTAAATGCTTACTCGTATAAAGCAAAACCAATGTATTAATTTAATCTCGCTGGATATATCAAAAAAATCTAAATTTCATTTTATACATTTTACCTTAACTAATTAATAAGTGACATATATCATTAATCAAAACTGCTTATCTTGAATATTCACTAAATAATATGCATAAATATCTACTTTTCTTTATAATATAAATTTAGCCATTTAAGACACCATACATAGCTACAGTTTTATCGATGAAATAGTATAAGTAATTGCTAGCTTATGATGAAATATTACTGAAAGGCTATAAATATAACTATTAGGCATAAATTTGAATTAGCATGTTTTATTATCTGATTATTATTTCTTAACTTAAAGTCTTGTTCATAATACTTCTTTATTTATCAAAATGAGAAATAAAAATATATATTGGATGTAATAGGAACTATATGATACGTACATAATGAATGATAATTAGAAAGCTTTACATTAATATGCTTTATTCACTCGCTTCATATTTCTTATATTGGCAATTAAATATACCGAAGCTCTTGCGTTTATATTATTACTGGAAGTGACTTTAATGTTATTCATCAGCTTCTAAGTATTTAATATATTATTTCTTCAAAATTGAAGAAAATTGTTTAGTATTTACCTTGGAGCATCTACTCAAATTGCTTTATAAATATTTAAGGAATCCATTTCATTATTCCCATGAGCTTTATTCAGAACTAAATCAAAAATGAATTTACTTCTGTTTGCTATCAAATGCGTTGCAATATCATTAGCCCTGCCTGTTTATCACAAGAATAAATACAAAGCTAGATATTAATTCTATGTTTTCGCTCTATATCAGATCTACATTTTGTTTGATTAAAGAAGTTCCTTAAATAGTGTTCTATCCAAGAAAAATGCAATAAAGTTCAATTCAAATTCTGCTTTATTACTATTAAAAAATGAAAATGCATATGATATAAAAATAGACATTTGATATTAGGAAATATGAGACTGTAAGTACTTATTTTCTTCAAAGAGTGCTGTTATAAACTGAGCTAATAAATCAAAAGTTTATAAATGAATTTAAATAGTTAGAAATGAAAAATCTTGAATGATTTGAACCATAGCAAGCTAGTAAATCAGTACTATAAATCTAATTATATTGCAAGAGAAATCTTAGAAATGTATTTTTTAAACTCATTTCTTCAAATATTTTGTGATAAAAATAAATATAAAGCTGTATAAGGAAATTCAAAACTAGTTATAAAATTTCTTTATTTAGTTAAATTAAAGCTTATTAAAATATACCAATTTCTATTTTATTAAATAGGTTACATATATGATGAGGAAAGCTTCTTTTTAATAAAAAAAGGCTAAATTATTGCAACTAATATCTATAAAAATAGACTAAGATTAGTTCCTAAATTCAACCAATGCATACCTATTTGGTTATAGTAACTAGATATCTAATAAAATTTTAATTTGTTTCATTTGAAATTAATATACTGATCATTCTGAATAGAATCTAAAGTTTGCACAAGTCTAAAAAATTATTTTTCCTTTAAATCTTATTTAGTAATTTTAGTAATGTATTAAACGCTAACATCTTACATCTTAAAAGTTGCATTAAGCATAAATAAAAATTCTGTTAGATTAAGATAAATAAATTGAAGAGCTTAAGCAAACCTTTCTAATCTATAATATTAAACCTTAAGATAAATAGAACTTCTAGGTTTATCCATAAATAAAAAGAACAAGAAATTAGATTCTTAAAGAAGGTTAGTTTTAGTCATTATTTTTAATCATAAGAAGCAAGTAGAAAAATAGAAAAGTTATCTAAGCAAAATGATAAAATTATTTCATTAATAGATTATACATTTTTCGGAATATCCCCTGCTATTCTTAAAGTATAAGAAGTAAATAGTTAGTCAAGCTGAAATAAGTAGATTATTTTTCTGATTAAATGAAAATAAGAAGTCAGATCTTAGCAAATTTTAATTGAAAGTCGGAAAAAGTTAAAAGCTATATAACCGAATATATAATCATAACTTTCTTAGCTTAAGCTAATTTAAGCTAAAGAAGATTAATAAATGGATATAATTAAATCTCTTTTAAATACTTAAATAGATTATTGCATAGTGATAGCATTAGGTAAACAAATTATTTTTAGTTATTATCTTAAAGAAGAATTAAAATATTAATTTATAGCTAACTGCTAATTTCATTGCTATTGGGAGTTTAGTTTCTCGTTTAAAGTTTTGAATCCTGCAACGAAAAGATTATCGCGAATGTCTTGTATCAGTAAATCTAGCTCTTGCTTCGTTGGTGCGTCAAAGAAAGCTGAACTTTCAACGTAAGATTTTTCTGGTTGCATTGTAATTGGTTTGCATACTAGTGTCACTTAGTAATTTAAAAGATTTTCAGGACCTTCGATTATATTGTATGTAACACTGTGGTTTTATTCATCCAAAGATAGCAAAGTTTCGCGTATAACTCCTTCAACTGTAGTCAGTTTTCTAATGCAACCAACTTGATTCGCTGGCTTTCCTCCTTCTATTTCAGAGGCTTTAATAAAGAAAGGAAGCCAAATAGGCAAACCATTAAAATCACTTATCACTGCCCATAATTTTTCTAAAGGTGCATCAACAATTGAACTAACAAAGACTCTTGGTTTTGACATTTTTATAAAATTTATATTTAAAAATATTTAAATGAAGTCTCAATTTAAATGACTGCATAGCTTAAAAATAAAAATAATATAAACTAATACTCCTTACTCATATATTGTTCTTGAGTTTACAACCAATTTAAAAAATAATAACCATAAGCAAGGTTAGTATATCTCAGAATATACTCATCAGACAAATTATAAAGAAAATAAATTTAAGAGTTATTTTAGAAATATTTTATTTGCAACGAAAAAGATGAATAAAACGAAAGTATTCTAAGTTATAGATACTATATTTAAAATATCCCTATTTAAATTTCTAATGTATATGTCTGTTTTGATTCATCTAAATATAGTTAATTAACTTTATTTTCCTATCTAAATTATTAAATTTTATTAGGCTATTATGAAAATAGAGGGACTGACTCTCATTCGCTATACTAGTTTAGCACATTTTCTTAATATTTTAATGCTCTTTACTATGACGGTTTTTTAATTCGATATATTTTTTCTAACTCTGTCATTATATTAAGCGTCGTTTAGAATTCAAGTATTCCCATATACATAAAATATAAAAATTAGCTATAAATAAATCTTTTATCCATTCTTATGCCTTAACCTAGCGTCATGAAGCTTTATCTAGATAATTTTGTAACTAATTATATAAATAAATTTTGACGATATTCAGATTAAACTTTGTATATGTGCACATAATGTATCATACTTAATCTCTTTATTTTCTTGAATTTTATAATATGCATATATCAAATTAATTTTATGGACAAAAAGTCATATAACATACTAAATTCGATTCTTTTCACTTAAGAATTAGAAAGTGCTTAATTTATATATCTTTAACGTAATGACTTCCTTAAAGTATAGTTAAACATCTCTATCAAACTTTGCATTTTTTATTTTCATCACTTTTTCTTCTAAAAACCTTAATAAAGTAAATTTTTCTTACTTTAAATTCTATCTCACTGTTTATAATTAAGTAATTAATTTATTTTTTGCCACAACATTTCCTAGTCTAAACCAGTATAACTGGTTGCGAGGAAGATACCTATTCCGGATATCAACCTCGTTTCAACTAACAATATTTAAGTTCCTTAAATCTCAACTTTATTCTGCGTCGTTTGATAAATTGGTAAAATAGTTATATCTAGTTTTATAGAAGTATTGGCTATTTGAATAACATTGATCATGTTACTTTTTGGCTAAAAAGCGTAAAGCTTTATATAGTATCTAATTTTGTTAGAAGCTTGTTAGAATAACCATTTTTAACTATAAAAGTTTCTTAAACATTTTATGATTTTTTTAATTATATCATAATTATGCCCTTGAATTAGTTCTTACAAACCTATTTATAACCATTTATGCCTAACTTTGTAAAATACTCAAGTACATTTTATTATTAACCCTTCTCTTATTAGTAATTCACTCTTAAACCTTAATAAACCAAATTTTTCTTACTTTAAACTCACTGTTTATAATTAAGTAATTAAAGTATGTTATACCACAACATTTCCTAGTCTAAACCAGTATAACTGGTTGCGAGGAAGATACCTATTATGTGAACCTGTTTCAACTAAGAATATTTAAGTTGGTTTATTCTACATGGTTTGATAGTTACTTTTATAGAAGTATTGGCTATTCTTTTGAATAACATTGATCATGTTGTAAACTTTATGAATTACGCTAGTATAATTTTGTAAGATAGCTTTAGAGTGCTAAAGTTAGTATTTCTTCAATGAAGTTTAAGAGACCATAAGCTATAATAAATCTTCTTCATTACTTTATGTAAGTTCATATATGTTAATTTTGCTAATATGTTTAGTTCTTTATGAAGTAATTTTGCTTACTTTGTTATATCTACCTATTTAAAGCTAATAATACTCCTTCACTATACTATTTTTTACCTATCAAGGCCATTTACTACCATGTTATAACACTTTCAATCTTAGGTCATTTACTATTATTCCTAAATATCTAAGGCAGAGAAATCTATTTAGAACCTACAGGATATAACTTAGGCTAAGAAACTCCTTATAGAGTTCGTTTAAGCTTATGAAACATTTTTAAAATATTATTTCACCACTGGATAGTCATTTTCAATGAACACCACTCATTATAGAAGTACATAGAAAAATGCTTATTAATTAATTTTAACTATAGGGGTCATCTTTAATTAGAGGAAATGTTTCCTCAAATTAAAGACAATCAAAGTTTTTATATTCAATACTCAACTTTACATGTCTTCATCTGAATCAATTTCAAACTGAGATAATTCTTCTTTCTCTTCAATAAGCTCATAGAATTGTTCTTCCATCTTCTTGTAATTTTTCTCCAACTTCTCTAAACAAATTCTAAGGTCATTGCTGTCCTTTTAAAGCTATTTATTCTGTTTCTATTAATTACCAAGATCCTGTTTGATTAGTGTCACACTTGAATCATCTAATATCAGCTTCTGTAAATACCTCCAAAGTAGTTACAATATAGCTTCCTCGATGTTCCAAATTATTTACGGTGCTGCTCAAGCACTCTTCTTCACTTCGGACATTACCTCCAAAAATGTCCATCCTTTGGACAACAATAGCAACGTTTTATTAAGGGCTTGAATTAAAATTTTTATTCTGTTTACATTTTTTCAATTTCCATTTTTTCTGATTGAAGTTAGTTTTTTTTGATTGGTAATCGAATTTCTTCTTTAATTTTCTATTGATTTGCTTCTAGGTTTTTTTCTAATAGTTCAAATTAGGAAGTTAAAGCTTCAATTTAAAACTAAACTTACCAAGTCTTGATCTTCCTTTTTTCTATCTTAAAAAAGAAGCCGAAGATTCAAGTTTTCCGCCTTCAGGATCTAAATTTCGGTATTCATTTTCTCAATTAATGAATAAAGCTAAATAAAGTCTTGCTCGTGGGGTTTCTCAAGCTTTTTCAGTTTGGTAGGAAATTCCGTATTTCCCAATCCTTAACAGGAGTAGATTTATCTTTTTTGAATTCTTGGTTCTTGTTAGTTAACTGAGACTTAAGATTGATCTTTAAGGTTAGAATTCAAGGTTTAGATTCCCGGGTTTTTTTTCAATTTTTTCTTAGTTAGAAAAATGCTTATAACTCATGAAACTTATTTCAGATAAAGGGAAGTATAATAATAGTTCCAAAATACTTTTAACAAGCTAGAAAGATTTATGCTAAGTTAGCCTATTAAAAGCATTTGTTTCAAACATAATTGGATCAATTCATGAAAGTGGTTCACAATTGAAACTTTTGCAAATTGTTAGTTCAAGATCTTCAATAAATTCATAGATCTGCAAATTAAGATGATAAAGAATCTATATTTAAGAATTCTATACGCTAAATGTTTTAAAAAAGCAATTAAGCAAAATAAATACCATTTCATCTTAAAAATTAGTTCAAAAAAGGCTTCGCTGCTATTACATAAAATAGCACAATAGATATTCCAAGCCTAAATATTTGGAACTTCAAAATGATTTTAGTTATTAAGAATTAAGTCAAAGTTAAGATTTTTACACTTTTTTACAAAGATTGTTAGTTTGTTTAAAAAATAGTTTGAAAAATTTTGATTCTTTTTTATTACTTACTTTATCAAAGTTTTAAAAGAATAATTTATTTTATTATTAGCTTAGGCATTACGAATTTTGTAAGGAATTTTTTATCCAATCTTCGACATTTTAAATAATTGTTTTTTTATTGGTGTTTCTTGTGCACTGTTTTACATCTCGATGCAAACTTTGCTCTAAATAAAAATATTGATTATCTTACAACTTCTAGTTTATTTACTTTAAGTTTTCAAGTTGATTAGGATTTCTTTGTTTTGTTTTTTTATCCGAATTTATTTATAAAAGATTTTATAAGTTTTTTTAGATGGCTTTATTTTATATTTCTTTTTTTAATTTTTAATTTTTTATATTTAACCAATATATTTAATAATTTTCTTTCTTTTACTTTTAAATAAATTTTTTCAAAACTCAAGATTTTTTCCTTTTTTACCTTCTTTTTTCAATCTATTTAAATTATGATCAAAATAAAGAGGCTTTAAAGAAACTTTTGATCGCATAATAAATTATTGCTGAAATAATATATTTCTTCCTTTTTGGTTATAATCATTAAAATTTAATATAGCTGAAATTTAATCTATTTACTTCATCTTTTGATTTTAGAACTCTTTATATTTTACATAGATTTAAAAGCATCAATTATATATCTTAGTAAATAGGCCAAGGGTTTGATAAATCGGAATTAATAACAACTTATCTAAAAATTAATTTCTTCGCTCACTTTTTATAATTAATCATTTTCCTTTTTTGAGGAAATATATATTAGAAGTTTTTTTATCAAATAAATGTGATTAAACCATAAATAAGTTAAAGTACGCTCAATATTAATTAAAGAGAGATAATATATAATTCGATAATTTAATGGAAGTCTATATAATAATTTAAGAATATTGAATTTTGTTTTTCATTTTTCATTTAAAAAAGCCTCCACGCGGGCTCGAACCACGGACCTTTCGCTTACTAAGCGAATGCTCTGCCAACTGAGCCATAGAGGCTGTTAATAAACATATGATAGACTTTACTTATACTAATTTTTCCTTATTGATACATAAAAAGAGCTGCTTTAATTATCTTAAGTTACCAGCACAACTCTCATGCAATGTAAAAAACCAAAAATATTAAAATCTATGTTACTCTCAATATATTTAGCTATTTATTTTCTTTATACGCTAATATATAAAAACTATTTATTTAATTAATTCTCTATCATTAAAAAAAATAAAAAAGTTAAATCTATCTAATTTATAAATACAAACTAATAAATTTTATTTTCCACCTAATTTATTAAGGTTTTAATAATTTTAAATTTTAAAAGCAAATCTTAATTTATATATCTTAAACAATAATTTACCTACTTTTAATTTATATAATTAATTCCTTAATAACTTATACTCAAATTAAGAACATCATATTTTTCTTTTCTAATAGGATAAACTCGAGTTCAGATTCTCTTCTCCTTATTATTCTGGATTTAATAGTTAATTGAGTTTGGTATGCCCCAGTCAATTGTTCCAGTGGTAAAATTTTATCTTAAATTCCATTCGATTTGACCAATCTACCTTTCCATCTCTTGGGAAATAATCTATTATTTAATTTCTTGCTTAGATTTCAATTTATTTATCAGTTTGTTAATGGTTAACATGAGCATGCAGTTATATATTTAAGGTTTTAAGCTTTTTTTGTTAGCTTCTAATTATCCAATGATAGCAAATGAAGATTGTTAGCAAAGACTGGTTTGTTATAAATTTTATTTGATAATTGTATTATTTCTTAGGTGCTATTTTATTTTATATATCTCATAATATTTTTACACAAATCTAGGCTATTATATAAAGTAAATAAGATAGATTTAATTAAGCATATTAATAATAATTTTTATTATAATAACTTTATTTATTTAGTGAAGAAAGTAAAATTAAAAAAAGTAGAAACATTATTTCTATAAAGCAAAATTTAATATATTAACTGCTTTAAAAATACAAACTAATAGATATTATTAAGTGTATTATAATTTAAAATTATAATACTATACATATATTACTATCTATAATTATTATTTTATTTATTTTTTTGCTATTTATTAAAATACTTCTTTTATTGACTAACTAATTAATTATTTTTTAATGTTTTAACAAAATAATTTATTTTCGTATAAATATTTATTTTAAATAGAAGAATAATATAAAAAATAGCAGATACTTATAAATTTAGCTTGTTACTTTATTTGTATTTATTTATATTTATATTTAATATTTTTAATATTTAAATCTATAATAGATTTAATTATAAAATGCAAACATTAATAAATTTTATAGTGTTTGCAAATGCTATTTTTATTGTAAAAGTTTATTTTTATTGACAATATATACAAAAATTCTTAAATTTATTAAAAAAATGTAGGATTATAATTTTAATATGATTAAAGCATACTAAAAAATTAAATAAGTAAAAGTTATCATTATTAAATATATTTAAATTTATTTTATATAATTAGGAATGTTATATATTTTCATTAAAAGAACAAAATAATATTTAATTTGAAGTTTAATGCTTTATTATTTATATCTGTGTAGTGATTTAATAATTTAAACTAAAATATTTGGCAAACTGTTTATTGATAATATTTTATATCATTTATAATATTTTACAAATATCCAAATCTTGTCGAAAATTATTTTCCTGTTAGCACGTTTAAAATGATTTTATATAAGAATCTAAGTAAATATAATTTAATAAATTTTATTTTTTCAAGTTTTTTTGTATAGCATACTTTGAAATTATTTTATTTGCAAGCGGGGAATAAAAATAATTTAAAAAAATGTGCAGCTCATTAGAAATCTTATACAAATTACTTTTTATAATATCTGTAAATGGTTAATAATTCTAGAAATATATTTTTACATATAAAATATATGTATTTTTTAAGAAAGCATAGCGTCCTAGATTTAAAATAATAATTTTTTAAATATTTACTTCTTTATTCCTTTAATATTTCTACATTTTAATATTTCCAATAATTTTTAGATTGTATTTTTAAATTTTTTTAGCTAAATTAAATTTTTTTACTATTTATTTAATAATTTTAAATTTAAATTTAACTAAAAAGTCTTGAGTCATCTTTTCATTGCTGGAGTAACTTCCTTCAATTAAAGATGTTATAATGTTTTTAAAAGTTTTTCAACTCAAGTTCTTTTTATTTCCTCTTTTTTTCAACTATATCATCTTCGTCATCAGTTTATTCATTCTAATCTCCCACTTGCTCATATTTTTCTTCTTTTCCTTTCTCATTTTTATAATTTTTAAATTATTCTTTTTTTGATTGATTAAGAGTTAATTATTATTAATGCTATTTAAGAGACTTAAAAAGTTTCTAATATAATGATATCTTAATATTTTAATATTTTAATTTTATTTTTTTAATAAATTAAAAAGGTACGTTTTATTCTTAGCTTACTCCTTATCTTAGTTTATTAAAATTAAATTATTAATATAATTATTTATTATTTATGCTTTACTTTACTTTTATAATTTTTTAAGAAATGCTTTAAGTTGATAATTTTATAAATGTTCCCTTTTATAAAATAACTTTTAAACGAGTAAATCATATTAAATATACTTTTCTTTTATAGTTTTTCTAAAAGTTTATTATAAAATATATAAAATATTTTAATGTTTATAAAATAGAATCTAGAGTTTGATTATTAAGATACAATAGCTAACTTAATATTTATTTTATCTTATTTAGCTAATTACTTATTTGTTATTTCAATATTAAATAATAAATTTTATATTTTTTGTTTTTATTTTAATGCTTTTATAGTTTTTAGTATTATCATTTATTACTAATGCTATTTACTAATTTTTTCACGCGTCTTATCTTAAGAACCTCAATAACAAAAACGAAAATCCACGATCAGTTAATTTCAGAATTGAGCAGTTAGAACCAAAATTTACCTAATTAGATGAGTTTACTGAAAACTTATTTCTTAAAAAATTTCATCGAACTATCTTGTGGACGTGGAACCGGATAATTAGCTAATAAAATTCCTCTATTAAAGAATAGAAAGAAATTCTGGTATTTTAGAAAATATGGACAATTAAGTTAATGCTTAAGATTTAACAAAAATAAGAATTAGAAAACCTAAAAATATGGTAATAAATAAATAATTTATATTTGCTCCAGACGCACTATTACATAGAAAAATATGTATAAAGAGAGTTAAATCATTATAAAAAATGCTTTAGTGCAATAAAGATAAAACCAATAAATTTTTAGAAACAATTCTACTGAAACAAGATATCGATAAATAAAAGAGTTAACGCAATACATGGCTAGATATTATTAAAGAAGATAATTCAGACGAAAGCTGAAAATATAATTTTTGACTTAGCTAATAAGATTTTAAGTAGTGATAAACCTAATGAAAGTGGAGTTACTATAATTCATTATTATTATTAGAAAAAAATGGAAAATTTCTTGCATAAAAATCTCTTTTAATTAGGATTAATCTCAACCAGAATAAAATTAGCAAACTATAATTAATGAACTCAAAAAATATGAAAAAAGAAAATCATAAACTTTTAAGATACGTAAAAGAGCTCGAAGGAGAAATTGCAAAACTGATTTCTAATGCCTAAAAATAAATTATAAAATAGATATTTCACAAATGCGAGAATTGATTAATTTGAAGCAAAGTTCAATTAATTTACTGAGTTGAATGAAAGTTTAATTCTTTAAAATACATCGATGAACGACCCTGTGTATGTAGAACCTAAAGATTAAAAATAAATTTTTTTTTAGGAGAATAAAGTAATCTGACTTTATAGTAGAATTGGTCTTACGGTAAGATAATACTGATATTTTAAATGAAAATAATAATTATAATAAAATTAAAAATATAGCAATCATTCAGTGCTATCAAAATGGGACATTATACAGAAATAAAATATATAGAGGGATTAAATTTTAAGAGACATAGCATTAGTATAGCAAAGGAGAAATGAAAAAATACTAGATGGTAAACTTGATTAGACCAAGATTGCAATTATAAAAAAGGGCTGAATCAGCACAAGTAGATATGTATTTTAGGAAAACATTCCAAATGAAGACTGGAAATTTAAGATTTAACAAAAAAATTAAACTTTATTACAGTGGTGAGTCTATTAAGGGCAGAATCACTATAATTCATTATAATATTATTATATATGTAATACTTTATTAAAGTTAAATTTTTATTATTTTATTTAAAATTTATTTTTTTATAAATTTATTAGTGATTAAAATTTATAATTTTAAATATTACTATTTAATAAATTATTTTTTTGATTTTATTTTCTAGTATAATTATAATTACTTTTATCAAAAATTATACATCATAAATTTATATAATCTCCTCCTGACCTAATCTAAAGATATTAGTTTCTGTGTACAAGAATATGCAACTCATTTAACATTGTACTTTTTCATAAAGATTTTTGAGATGTTTACCCATAGTCTCATCATTTCTTTTCAGATCTTAATTTCTTCTCTTCTATTCAGTTCTATAAATTTGATGAGATTGCGTATCAATGTCTTTCCGAGCGGCAATAGTGACATTTCTTCCAATTCTTCTTGATTTTTCCTTCACATTTCAAAGATTCTTGCTGCTTAAATTCCGTCATAGACGCCATAATTGCTTTTTGTTTCTAATTTTGTTGATCTTTTAGTTTAGGAGAATCAGAACCTCATCCAATTTGATAGCTTCTTCCTCATGTTAAACTCCAAGAATTCCTATATCTCCCTTGAGTTTCAGATTTAGATTTATCTTTACGAAGGAAGACTCATGAGTTAGTAATTTTAATGCTTATTTCAATTCTTTTGATTCTTAAGAATTTTTCTTCTTTATGATCTAATTATTTCCAAATTTCTTTAATACTTTCGTTCGGGTTTTCCTTTCTAAGATCAATTTGCTCCTGTTTCTATAGGAACAATTCAAAAGATCAATTTTCTCATGTTACTTGTTCTATGAAAGAATTATAACTTTTTGATTCATTTTTGGGTTTTTGATTCTAGAAAAAAATGCTCATGCTTTTCTAGTAGCTTATGAAGAGTAATTTAAATATTCCACCAACTCGCTTTTTCTTTTTTCACTTCCTTAAGAAATAATTACGAAGCCCTAGATTTTTCATTACTATTATAGTAAAGTTTGTTTAAATAACTTTAATAAAAACGATTTAATTAATTTAGTGAATCATTGAAGAAATTTAAATATGAAAAGTTAAAATAAAAAATGTATCTTTATGGTTACGAAAATAATATTTTATCAAATAAAATAAATAAAAATATTATGCTATAAAATAACTTTAGCTAAAATATTTGAAATATATTTTAACTTTTGAAACATATAAATCCATTATATTTTTATTTACTTAAATCATCTTATTAATAAGCTTTCTATTATTTATAAACTATTAGTAAAAATAATGCAAATTTTTAATAGGTCAGTTATACATATATGTATATTTATGTTTTAGTAAATTTAATATATTTTCAGTTTTTGTCATACAATAATATTTATCATTAAAATATAAATTTAGAAGTAAAAATTACTTTTTATAAATTTAATTATCAAATAAAGTTTAATACTCTTCTTTTCTTACTTTTTTTCTTCACTTTACTTTTAAAACTAACTACTTACTAACTTATCAAAGCTTACAAACAAACTGAAATTACTCTTCTTTTCTTACTTTTCTTCTTTACTTTACTTTTAAGATGTGAATTTATTCGCTTTTCAAACTTATGATATTTGATAACTTTACTAATTACATTAAAATTCTTATCTTCAGTCTCTTTTTCGTACTTTTTTTTTCATTTTTTTAGTAATCGATACTTACTTGACTTTTATTTCTTTTAAATTTGATAATTCAAATTTTCTTTGATATCTTAAGTCTATTTTTTTTTTCGTTCTTCTTTTATTTAGCAACTTCATATCACTATAGTTTAACGGCTTTTCAGTTTTTTTTTTTTTTCACTACTCTCATAAGACAATTAATTTTAAGCTTGTTTATTTTTTATTACTTTCAAATTACTCATAAATTTGTTTCTTCATATTTATTTGTTTTATATCTACAGATTTCTATTTTTTTTTTATATTTTTTTTGTTTTGCTTTTTTTTAATTTTATCATTTATTTTGAAAAAGTTCTTCGTTTAATTTTTATCTTTTTTTCTATAATCAAATGCAATTATATTCTTTTATATTTTTTTACAAATATATATTACATTTCTATAAATCAAATTACTTTTTTTTTAATATTTATACATATGTTTTTTTTACTTATAAGATTTTTATCTTATTATATACAGAAAATCACTTGAATCGTTTTTTTATATATTTACTCTTTATTTTAACTTTTAAATTATTTATTATTAAATGTAACTTTTTTTTTATTTTTTTAAATTTTCTTTGTTTTTCTTCGTTTTCTAAAACTTTAAATAACCAATTTAGTTTATCAAACATTTTTTTTGTTTATTGTAAATTAGTCCTTTATTTCTTTACTATTTTTCAAATTGTTTAATAACCAAAGTCTTTTTTTTGTTGTGCCGTCCAAACTTTACCTGTTATGCTAAATTCTTACATAAAAAAGTGCATTTTCATTTTTTTCATTTTGAAAACATTTTTATTATTTACAGATATCTTTTCATAAATTTTTCGAATTAAAATTCGCTTTTAAAGCTTTTGTTTAAAAGTATTTTAAAGTTTATTCCTTCCAAAAAAAGTCTTATAGTGTAAAAAGCTGAGGAAAAAACGAAATTATATTTTTCACAATTTAAAGCTGAACATTATCTTTTTCTCCTTTTATTAACTCTAAAAATCAAAAAGAAATTTCATTACTCAAAACAAAAAAAGTTATCACGTCTTCAATTCAAAAAAATAAGCACAACCCAAAGTCAAAACATTTCGAAGCAAAAATCGAAAATTTTATCTGTAAGTTTTTTATTTCCATTTTTTCTTAAAACTCTTTTATATTTTGAAACTTTTTTGAAAATTTATACCATTCTAACCTTTATCCATCCCGATTTCCCCCAGTTTGTTCCGTCCGAAAAAAGTCTTGCAGTGTAAAAAGCTGAGCAAAAAAACAAAATTAAATTTTTCACGATTTAATGCTTTAAATACTCTTATTCGCCTTTCGTTTAGCTCTAAAAATAAAAAAAAAACCGAAACCCAATTCTTAAAATTTTTTATCACGAACCAAAATTCAAAATTTTCAAATCAAAAAAGCAAAAGCTTGCAAAACCAAAACCAAAACCAAAATCAAAAATCAAAAGTTTTCAAATCCAATATCAAAACTTTCAAATCTCAATTAAAAAATTTTCAAAACTAAAACTAAAATTTTCAAAACCATTATCGAAATTTTCAAAACCAATATCAAAAATTTTCAAAATCAAAATAAAAAAAATAATCTTAATTTTTTTTATTCCCATTTTTTCAAAAACCTTTTCTACTTTAAAACTTTTTCTTAAAAAATTTTATTCCTTTCTGACCCTCTACTTATCCCGAAATCCCCCAACTTGTTCCGTCCCAACTCACCCCTATAGTGTAAAACGCTGAGCAAAAAAAGGCTTTCACACTTTTTGCCATTTTCAGCGCTTCTAACTCATCCAAATATAATCTGCTGCCATTTATCATATAGTTTACAAAATTTTTCCTATCGTAAAACCACATGATGCTTACTTACATATAATAAAAAAGATTATAACAAACGTAAATAAATTTTATACAAAACAAATTGCAACAACACATAACTCAAAAAAAAAAACTAATACTATACTAAAAAATTAAACATTTTTTTGCTCTAGTACATACTTTAAAAAAATTTTAACACTAGAAAAATTAAAACTTTTTTACTTGTACATACTTCAAAAAATTTATAGCTCTGGAAAATTTAAAACTTTTAAAACTCTAGTACATACTTAAAAAAAATTAACACTAGAAAATTTAAAAATTTTTTTAGTACATACTCTAAAAATTTCTAATACTGAAAAATTAAAACTTTTATTACTCTCCTTTTATTTTTTAGTAATACTTACTTAAAAAAAATTCGAAAGCTAATCTTACACTTTGCTTTGCATAAATTTAACATTTATTTTAAAAAAAATAATTAAATTCAATAAAAAAACTTAGAAAAAAATACGAACTTTTAAATTTTAAACTTTACTTATAATAATATTAAGATTAAGAACATAATTAATTAGAATAAAGACTTTACAATTTTAATATTCTTAAATATAAAAATTAAATAGCTAACTCAAAAAATCACACAGCCAGATGGAACATGTCTTTTTTTATCCTCTTCACTCATTATAATATTGCTCATTACGCAATTCTTAAATTATAATCCATAGTCAGCATATACCTTGTTCCAGTCAGTCTACTAAATGTGGTAAATTTAAACTTACCTATTATTAGTTAGTTGCCTATTCTCCATTCAATATCCTTCCTATATTTCATCTTCTAATGTTGTAATCACTTGATTATGCTGAACCTCAATAACTTCCATTACTCGATACCAACCATTGGTTGTCCTTAGATAATGATAAACTACCCACAGTGTCCGTATGACCCAATAGTACACAGATACACTATCCATTATTGATATTTCAGATTCTTATACTCTTGTCCTTAGATCCTGATAAGATATACTTGTTGTTATTCGAGAATATTACCGAATAAACAGAAGAGGTGTGTCCCGATAAGACCTTGGTACATTATTATGTTCTTGAGTTCCATAAACGAATAGTTTTGTCGTAAGATCCAGATATGATGTAAGTGGAATCACTAGATATAGCCACAGATAATACATAACTAGTGTGACCACTCATGGTCTTACAGGTACCTGTCTTGACGTCCCATAGTCTCACCGTCTAATCTTAACTTCCCGATACGATGAACTCTGAATCACTGGATATAGCCACAGCATATACTTATCTAGTGTGACCACTCATGGTCTTACAGGTACCTGTCTTGACGTCCCATAGTCTCACCGTATAATCATGACTTCCCGATACGATGAACTCTGAATCACTGGATATAGCCACAGCATATACTCAATGTGTGTGACCACTCATGGTCTTACAGGTACCTGTCTTGACGTCCCATAGTCTCACCGTCTAATCATAACTTCCCGATACGATGAACTCTGAATCAATGAATATAGCCACAGATAATAAATAACTAGTGTGACCACTCATGGTCTTACAGGTACCTGTGGCTATGTTGTAGAGTCTTAGAGTTTTGTCTCATGATCCAGAAAGGATTAAATTGGCATCTGAAGAGATGGCCACGGAGGTGACTGAGTTGGAGTGTCCAGTGAATATGTGAGGGTGCTCAGTGATGATGGAGGTTAGATTGGCATTTGAGAGGTCACATTTTATGAATTTTGTGTTACGGAGGTTAGCTAATGAGAGATTAGAGTTTGAGAAGTTGCAGGAGGTGAAGGTGGTGTCCGATAAATCTGATTTAGTTAAGTCAAGGTTTGAGAAACTTTAATTGGTGAAAAAAAGTTAGTTGTTAAGTAATAGATTAGATGGATTTGGAATCATAGGCATGATTAAGTTTGCTTACTATTAGCAAACTTCAATCACTCGGTTCTCAAATTTGAAATCATTTTGAAGATTTCTTAACTTTGATTCCATTGCAGAAACTTACGTTCTAGTTTCGATAATTTGTCTTCACTTTTAATATATGTCTAACTTGACTACGTATTCTTTTGCCTGAACCATATCTTGCTTTTATTAATAAGCAATTGCTTAGTCTTATTAATATTGAATGATATTTAAAATTTCTTTTTTAATTTGATGAGTAGTATTTTAAGGTTTTATCTTACTTTGTTATTGCATAACAGGATTTTATTATTAAATATGTCTACTTGTAAACTTGAATTGCTTGAAAAACTTTTAAACTGACTATTCTGCTTCACTTAATGTTAATTACTAACCTTTTGCACTCTCTCTTAAATAATTGAAGACGTTGAACATACATGCCTAAATATTATTTCTTAAAGTTTAAACTTCTAATTGCTAACTCTATTCTCTTTTTAATTCATCTATCTCACGCAAGATTTATTAAAATTATTCTTAGGCTTGACCAATTTGGTTTTAATTTTCTTATTACTATTAACTCATTCTCTAGGCTTAATCTTATTGCAACTGATTTGCTGCTTGAAGCTCAGTTAGTCGATATATTAAATTTTGAACTTTGCTGTTACTGAGAGAAACTTTATCTATTAAATTTTTGAATATTTCATGCACTGATAACACCTAGATATGCTTAATAAGCTAAGAACTTTCCTAAATTATTTCTCTTATTGAGGTAAAGTAATTTTGTTTATTGACTTACTATCCTTGAAGCCACTTGAATTACTCATTGATTAATACTTGATCAATTATTGTTTCTTATTGCTGTGGCACTTCTTAATGAACTTATACTTAAACTTGATAACCTTGTAACTCTTCAGGATTTATGTTATAGACTTAGTTATGTATTTTGCATTTGATTTCTTAAGTAAGTTGAAATAAAAAATTAAGACACTTCAAACATGAACTACATCCACATGGTAACTATTTGTATATTCGCTTGTCTTAATCGAATTGCTTTTTACAGTTTGGACACTGATTGTTATCCATTTATAAAGATTAAAAAAGAATTTAGTATATAGAAACTAATTATATTGAAATAAAGATTGATAAAATATTTTTATTATTTAAAAAAAAGATTAAACATAAAAAAAATTTAAAAATAAAAATGCAAATATAGAATTTAAAAACTTAAATTTTATTTGAAATATTTTAGTTTTTTTGAATTAAAAAAAATTAAAAATTAAAACAAATAAAATATAAAAAACTAATATATAAACAATTAAAAATCAAATTCTAAAAATTAAATAAAATACTCTGAAAATATTTAATTTAAGAAAAAAATAAAGATCTTAAATACTATAATAAAAATAACATTGCAATACATAATGAAAATACATTAATAACTTAAGTACAAAGAGATTAAAAAAAAGATAAATAAATAAAAATTATTATATGGTTCGAAGCACCTCTTTGTCGCGCAGTACTTTCATGATTAATATTACATATTACGAATAATGTTTATGTGTTTCTTGTTATAATTCTATCAACCCAATGAGATACATCGTCTTATCCAAAAGGGAAATATTCTTATTTAAGATGAATCTTGAATTTTTAAGTAAATGTACTTGTCTTCTTGAAAAAAAAATTATTAAGCCGTCAGTCGGCTTTTCATGTAGATGTTCATACTGCTAACAATAATTCTTAAGAAAGTTAGCAATATCTCTTTCTAACTTGTCCACCCTTTCTTGTGGCGTCAATTTATTATGAGAGATTACTTACAATGTAGTATACACTTCACCAAATGTTCAATGTTTCTACTGACAACAGCAAACAACCAAATTTTTGTTAATATAAAGATTATTATGGAAATTTAAAAAATTATAACTATCAACAAAAACAAATTACAAATCAATTAATCTATGAAAAAAATATTTGTACACATATTCGATGAGAAATGTTTAAAGAAAAAATATATAAATTTAAACAAAAATGTCGGCAAAAATCAAAAACATCTTTTATAAAACTCATAAATATTATAAGAATAAGTATGAAAATACTATAATAACCACGTCATCTTTTAAAAAAAAAAATATTCTTATTAAACTTAACTATAACTTCCCAATGAACCATAAAAAAAAGAAAATGAAATGCTTCTTAAATATTCGAAACTTTAATATCAGATAATAAGCTTAAAACATAAAAAATAACAAAATGTCACAAAAAATCGAAGAAATTACAACTGAAAAAAAGTACAAATATAGACAGATAGTTAAGGTAATATTTAACCTAAATTAAGAATTTATAAAGACTAATAACTGACTAAATAAAATAAAATCGAATTATTAATATTAAAATTTAAATAGGGTGGAAAACCCTTTCCTTCGGATGTTGCTTGTAGGTCCAGCAAGGTAAATAAAAATAAGCGCAGACGGAGGATAAATCGGAGGAAGAGAAATCAATGACAAGAGAAAGGAGATGTGACAAGCTGGAGAACTCTGAATGCCAGGAGGAAACTTTCTTCATTATAGGTCGGGGAAATGTACCCGTAATCGCATATTGCATCCTATGTTTTGTAAGGAAAAATTACAGGGACTGCAGGAAGGGAAAACAGGGAAGAGAGACATAAAATTTTTTTTCGACATTAAAAAAAATTAATTTAAAGAGCTGCGTACCAACGAGAGTTCTACGTGCTCTATAATCTAAATTATTTAAATTTAAATTTAAACTAAAAGAGTTTTTTGACGTCTTTAATTGCAAGAATTGCTTCTTTCAATTATAGACGTTAGTAAATGTTTTTAAATAGTTTTTTAATCTTGTTTACATCTCATCATTTTTCTTTAATTAGTTCTTCTTTCTATTCATCTTTAGCTTCTTCCTTTTTTGCTTTCTCCATTTCTAGAATCTCAAGTCTCCTTGTCATTAGCTTCTTATGAAATATTTTGATCTATAAGTCTAAATACTCCAATTTAGACCTTGAAAATGAGTTTAGATATTCTTGATCGTATAGTATAAGGCGCCTTAAGTCATAATTTCCGATATTTTCCGATAATCAATTCATTATATTAGAATAGTACACACATTTAAAGATATGCTCGAAAGTTTCATACTCTCCACACATACAATAGGGATTATCAATGGGGTAATGACGATCTTAAAGATCCTTACGGAAATTATAAGTTTAGGTTCTAAGTTTATATATACTGATAATTTCTCGTCTATACTATTTGTTTAATTTAGTATAAGTAATTTGTGGAAATTGTTAAAGATTACCAAATTATTCAGTATATACTTTAGCTGTTTTCATCCTCATAAATTTTTTAGTAGCTACTTTGTAGAAATATTGTTGTATTTTTTCTCTTACATGTTTAGTAAAAGTTTTAAGATTGGTATTATTCTATTAATTCTGCAGATCGATATTATAAAGGTCTGATAATTGCTACACTTAATCGTAGTATTGAAATCCTTTTTTCCATATATTAATGAAAAGAGAGCCTATTGTTGATCTTGGAAAATCAGTACTTTCTTATTTAATTTTATGGTAGAATCTGAAGAATTTTATAGCCATAATGTGCTTAAAGGGTAATCAATTCAGGTCTATATAACATGATTCATTAAATGTTGAAGTTGCTACTTAAAAAGCTTTTCTTGAAATTAATCTCATGCTTGATTCTATTCTGTTCAGAACTCCAGTTACTCCTTTTTGAATACTTCATGGTACTAAGTCTCCTCCATATTCTGCTTTAGGTAATGTAAAAAGTCTACATAAAGTTTTAAAATGTCAAGGAGTTACATTCTTATATCTCATCAGTTAAAAAACAGCTTTCTTCATTGCAGCTATATACTTGAATGCAGTTTCTTTGCAATGGGGATTTAAGTTCTTCTTCTAATGTAGAATAACTCCTAAATATGTTACTTGTTCTTTTTAAGCAATTGGCTAATTTCCTAATCATAAATTTAAAATTTATTATTTCTGATTCTTCTTTAGAAATTAGATGCATTCGGATTTGGTAACATTAATCTTTAAATGTGTTCATGCAAAAACTTTATTTGCTTCATTTATTAAATTCTACATCTACTTTGCAGATTTGGAAAGAAGAATAAGATCATCTGCCCATCCTCTACAAGCGAAGCTAATACTTGAATCCTGGCATTTAAATCCCAATTAGTTACTTTTACTTTCCAGATATCTAATTACTATGTCATAATACAATAATGCTAAAACTGGCCCATGAGAACTTCCTTACATAACTCCATTGTTGAATTATAAAGTTCTGGTGCTCTTACCATCTATGATAAATGAAGAATTTAGGTTTTTATAAAACGATTCTAAGGCTATTATTATTCCAAGTGGTAGTTTAACTCTCTTAAGTTAATCAAACAAGAGTCTTCTTTCTATTGAGTCAAACATTTTTTCAACGTCTATCAGTGTTGCTATCAATTTAGTCTTACCTTTAGCACATTTCCGATAGTTATCAATTATTTGTTATATTATTCAAATTTATTAAGTTGTTTATCTGTTTTTCATAAATCCCATTTATGAAGGGTGAATCAAATTTCTCTAATAAATCAGATTGTATAATCTTTTTGTTAAAGCTTTATCATATAGTTTTAGAATAGTATTAATAAGAGAAATAGGTCGTCAGTTTTTCCAATCATCTTTATTTCCTTTTTTAAATATTGGAATTATCACCGATATATTTAATTCCTAAGGGATTCTTCCAAGTCTTAGCATATTATTCAGAAAAGAATGAAGAATTATTAATAAATATTATCCACCATATTTCAGAAGTTCGCCTTTTATTCCATCTGGACCAGCTGCTTTTCCATTCGGAATTTCTTTTATAATTTCTTAGATTTCTTTTATGGTAAAAAGATCAAATCCTTACAAATACGAGAGTGGATAATCTTTAATTTCTTAAATATTATCGTATATTTTATCTATTTTTTAATTACTAAGATTTATCTATTCTTGAGTTAGATTATAATGCTTGTTAAAAACACAATTTTCCCATGATTCAATGAATTTATTTTTGATTTCTTAATTAAAGTTCATAGTATTTCTCTTCAAAGGATTTAGAATTTTCTTAGCCTGTGAAAAAATTTCCCTAGAATCTCCATTAAGAAGTAGAAATTTCTTTTTTGCTTTGTTTTTTTTAAATTTTCATAGATTATACTTGAAGTCTTTCCAAAGTCGTTTTGCTTCCTCATGAAGATTAGTTACTTGCTAGTTTATTCTTCCAAATCTTACGTGAGCTTCCTTATATTCTGAGTTAGTTCTTTTTGCCTCTATATATTTCTTTGTGAGAGCTCGAGGAAGTTTGTTATAATTTGAATCTGGAATAAACGAACCTAATGTTTGATCAGCATTGTCTTAAATATTACTTTTGATGCATTCATATTAATCTTCAAGATTATCTTAATCTATTTGAAAGAATTCTAGATAAGTTTGTAGGAAAGATTCTTAATATTTTTATCTATCTATTGCATCTTATAACCTATTTATTTTATATTTTCTCTGAGTTATCTTTTCCCAATATACTATAGAATTATTGATAAAGTCGACAGTGATTGGAATATGATCAGAAAATAAACTATTATTATGAGCAGTGAAATTTGCAAACTAATTAACGTTCAAATGGTTGTTTATAATGATATAATCATTACAATACGTTTTTCCTGTTCCTTTGTGAATACATGTATTAATGTTGCTATCATTCACTATCTCAAGATCGTTTTATAGTAAGAATTCTTATAGTCTAATGTTATTATCATAAGCATTTTCAGGATTATCACCGAAGCCTTATAAAAGAGCATTGAAATCTCCCATTAGTATATGTGGATTATCATTATATAAATTCAGCAATGTATTTAGTTGTTCATAAGCTAAATCTTTAACATCTTAACTTTTTCCATTATCAGGCATGTAACAAGACGTGATTAAAATATTATCCAGTTTAATTGTTATGAATCTATTTATTTCTTTTTCAACTTATATATGTATTTCTGTACTATTAAATTCTTCTCCTACAATTAAGCATACACCTCCTCCTTTTCCTGAGTTCTTAAAATATGTTTTAAATCCATTTATCAATATCGGAGGAAAGTCATCTTTTTATCAGGTTTCGTTTATTGATAAAATATCTATACTGTTATCTCTGATAAATTCTTCAATATTCAAGCACTTGCTCGCTATTCCATTAATATTTATATGTCCCATCTTTATTTTTTAAATTTATTAGTCCTTTCTAATTTTTTCCGAGCCTGCAGATAGACCACTTTCGTAAATGCAAATGCTTTTCTATCCTTATTGGTTAATCTAAATATGTACTAATCTTTTTCCATACTCAGGATGTTAATGAAAATATTGTATCAAAATATATATTACTTACGTCGTATATTTTTTAAGTAGCTTTCTATCTATATCAATTTTACTTTTCACACTATCACATGTACCTTATTCTAAATCTTAAGTAACTGTGACATATCTACCTTATATATTGTGCATTTCGTACTATGGCCGTCTTCAAGTTTCGGATTTAATAAACTTTTAAAGTTATAGACTAGTCAGATTGAAATAACATATTATTTAATCGCACTCTTTTTTATTATTATGTTTACTCATACGTTTTGCTGGCGGAATTGTTTTATCTTCTTCTTCATGTTTCCTTTTAAGAATATTAAGATTAATATTGGAAGATAAGGCTTAATTCTGATAAATAGCATCGATCGAATCTGTTTAGTTTTATTAATCTTTTTTTCATCTTTTAGTAGAATAATTAAATATATCTTTTTTCAAATTTTAATTAAGTTTTTAAAACTCTTCTATTTTTATCTCAAGTGTCTACATATTTTGGGTACTTTAAATGAATTTTAAGTTGAGTTAGTGATATTAATGCTATAGTAAAACAAAATCTTCATCTGGCAATTTTATTTGACAGTATTAGTTATTATGTTATGTTATAATAGTATTAGTTTATGCTTCCTATTAATTATTTTAAGTTTACATTAACTTGTCTTGCTTGATTATATTTGTTTGAGTAAATTTTTGACACAAAAAAGCTGTTTATTATTTATTTATATTATCTGTTTAGATAATACTATCCTTTGTTTAAATATTTCCATATAATGTCTAAGTTTATGCATCTACAAATTACTTCTTCTAAAATTACTATTAATTACTGAATTCTTTTGTATGTTAGATTTAATTCTAAAATAATTCTTTATACATTTGAATTTCCTTATTTTTTAATAGAATTTAATTTTGAAAAGCTATATTTATTTCATATTTTTATTATCTTTACTTATCTAATTCGATTTTAAAAGTTAAAATTTCCATTTAAGCTTTCTATTCTTAATCTATAAATTACTTATTTTAGTTTTATAATTTTTAATATTAAGAATATAACTCTTGGAGTTAAATTTCGTTTATTATTTTTTATTAGGTAATTTGTTGAAGTAAATATTAGTTCTATTCTAATATAGTCTATTGATATCCTTGTTAAGTTTTATTTAGAAAGTTATCTATTTCAATTTAAGTAAAATTTTTAATTTTATTAAAGTTTTGGCATAGTGAATTATTTGCTCCTATCATTTAAGCTTAAGTAAAGCTTTAATTAGCATTGGCTTCAATTTGAATCTCTTAATTAGATTATATTTCATATTTTGAATTGACTTAATTCTCATAGTTTTTCTATTATATCTAAATTTCTTGAAATATACTAATTATTTCATCTGTTTAAACTATTTAGTTACTGTAATAAGTGGAGAAGTTTGTTTAAGTAATTTTATGAACTAGTTATTTTGATAGCATTTTTTTGTGATATTGCTATATATCAGATTTGATTGACTAAAAATAGTTCTATAATTGTTTATATTTCTAATAAATTTTATTTATATAAGTTTTATAATATATTTTGGATATTTCTTAGTTACTTATCAATGTTTCAATATCTCGTTCATATTTTGCTTTTATATTAATTAACATTTCATTTAATTATTGGTTCTTATCTATAAGTCTTTATATATTATGTTTAAGTTCTTTTATTTCTAAGGTAAATAAATTCTCATTAGACTAATTAATTATTTGATTTTATATTACATTTCTTAAATCAGCAGTTTAATTTTAAGCTTGTTTGCTCTGAAGATCAGGTAAATAATGATTATTTGAATTATCAGGATTAGTAGTATTATTTTATTTCTGATTAATTTCGTTATTTGAAATTTAATAGAATTGTTAATTAGTATTATTCAAAAATGAATCTTAAGTTTATGTTATTTTTGACTACCATAAAAGGATATCTTTATTTGAATTTTAATTAGGATTTGAAGGTATATCTTTTGAATTCTAACTATCTAAGATAATATCTTATTTTTGGAAAGATTTCTTAGGTAATCGTTTCGTATCTTTCGCGGTATTATTTTAGGCGGTTAATCTGTTCATCTATTTATAGGTTGATTTCACTTTCATAATACGCTACAATTAATATCCACGTTGAAGAGAGTTCCTAAGTAGTTTTAATGGGACGCGTATGAATTTGTTTTCCGGTTTTTGACTACAATTTTTAAGTAGTTGTCTTAATAAATTCATTATTAGGTTTACTTATTTAATTTGTAGTTACTCCAAATCTTTCGTTTGGAGATTTTAATGCACCTGCCTATGCTTTTCCTATGAATTTGCAGCTTCCTTGAAATTAATTAAAGAAGAGTCACTATTAAAAACTAGTGAATTCTATATTTCGTCCATTTTTTTTTTATTTAATCTAAATTATTTATTTATATTATTTTTAATTTAGTACCACAAAATTAATACTTGTTGCTATTTTTAAATTTTTATTTATTCTTTAGTTTAAATTTCTTTCAAAGAAAATTATTTTTTATTTATCAAATAATTATTTTTTGAAATATCTATATTATATTTATTACCATCGACTTTTCAAAATTAAAAAAAAAGCATCGAAAATAATAAATTTAGTGTTCTTTTTTAGTAAGGAAAATTAAAATATGCTTCCTTCCATATTTACATGATAAATAGTTTAATAAATTGAATCTATTTTAACCAGTTTCTTTATTAATAATCATAAGATTAATTTCTAACTGCTTTATAACATGTTTGAGTTTAGTTTAGTATTTACTTCTATATTTTATTTATTATATTTCTATTGTAGATAACATTAGATATTTTAGTTGAATGAAAGTTTCAAATACTAATAAATAATTACTTCGAGAGTTTGAGGACTGTTAAGTTCTATCTGTGTTGCATTCTTTTAACGGCCTCTTGATTGGTATAGCAGGGTTTATACTTCTAATGAGTTTCTGCAAACAGTAACTCATGAGTAATTAATACATACTCCTCAGACATAGATTTCAATCCCCTACCAAAGCAGAATAATCTCCAGATTAATTCCCTTAAAGACCTTGAATCCTAACAGAGTCCTCACTAAATCAGATAAGCTTTCAAATGATTAAGAGTTAGTATATTTAAGGAAATCTTTTCTAAAAGTAATAATAATAACTGAAATGTCCTTGATTGGCAAATGTCAATCGTGCAATGGAGATTTCGATGGATAGGATAAAATACCAATAGTTCTACCATGTGAGCACAACATCTGTGCATAATGTGCATTTGAGGACTTCTAAAAAAATTAGATAATAAAATGTGTTCAATAAAATTGCTAATAAGTTCATGAGAAAAACACCGAAAAGTTACAAGAGAATACTCTGTTGATGAAAAGCTAGGAATAAAATGTGCTACTGTATAGCATAACTCTACTAACAAATCAATAGGTTCGAATCTAAGCAGCATAGACATAATTGGCTAAGTAACAAGCTAAGATGATTTGATAAGTAATTAAACATCTCAGTAACTACATATTTAAGAACAGTTTAACTATATAAAGAGAGTTGAAATAAATTGCTGATCTAATAAGTTAGTAGTTAAACCATCTAAAGTTATAGTAAATCTAGATGAATGATTAAGGATTTCCATAACAGTTCATCTAATAAAACCTCAAAAGTAATAAATTTGAATAGAGAATCTAAATTTTAGTGGATGATGCTTAAAGAATCTTATAATAGAATTCTTAGATATCGACTAATGTATTTGAAGATGTGGATAATGCGAAAAATAGGATGAATCAAGTAAATTAGGCTAGCAATAATAATAAGAATTAGATCCATCAGTTGAACTAACAAATAAAAAGCCTTTAGAATGAGAAGGCTAACTTAGAAAATCATATAAAAACATTAATGAATGAGAATTAAGCAATCACAACTAAGTTGAATGAATGTTAAAACAAAAAGCATTAAAAGTAATAAAGTTTCTCATAGTCTTCATAGCAAAATTCATTTTAACAAATCTAACCCTAATCACAATAAGAATAAAATATTTAAGGTATCTTAAAGTAATAGTCATCTTCTTAGCAAAACAAGATCGAAGATTTGCAAATAGTGATACTATCACCAAACAATAGAAAAGTTACACTCTCAGTTAAATAAAATACAACTATCAGGTAGATAAAGGAAATGATCTAAGAATAAACAAAGTTATATTAATGGGCGCTAAATATATCAAAAACAACTCCATTTTAAAGAACAACTTGATGATATCATCTTAGCAAATATTGAATGGTGAACGTTCATAAATGAAATGGAGTGAGTTAATTTTTTAAAACAATCTTTTATATAGATGGTAATTATATAATAAATGACTTTATATGATGTAAGCTAAATTGATTAACTAACTTAACAGAAAGTAAGTTGACAATTAATGCGAAAATGAAGTTGGTAAGTTAACATTTAATGTGAAAATGAAGGGAGTAAATTGGCAGTTAATATGAAATAAAGCATGTAAGTTGATATTTAGTGTAAAAATAAAGTGAGTAAGTTGATATCTAATGCGAAAATTAAGAATTTAAACTAATGTATAATGTAAAAAAGACAGTAAGTTGATATTCAAAGTGAAAATGATTAAGGTGAGCTTACTTTAAATGTGAAAATGAAGAATGTAAGTTGATATTTAATGTAAAATGAAGATTGTAAGATGATATCCAATGTTAAATGAAGAAAGTAATTTATTTAATTTATTAATTAAGTTGGTAATAAAGGTTTTAGAAGTACAATTTAGACGAAAGTACTTTAAAGTTAATTCTTAATAGAGTGTAAACAAATTAAATTTCCAAGTATGTAAGAGGTGCTTATAGGAATCGTTAGATCGTAATCGCTTTAATATTGCTAAATAGGAGGTAAGATTAATTTAAAAGTTAATAGAGTGTATGAGTTTAAAGATGAAAAGGGGGTAAAGTGTTTTATAGAATTAGGTTGTAAGAATTGGTAATTACTATAGTAATGAATTGAGAGTAAGTGAAAATGAATTTATCACTTATAACCTTTAAAATTTTCTGTTTTAAGGGACTGGAAACATATTTCCAGTTAAAGAACTCAGGGCGGTCTCTTGGTGCACATAACATGTATATCCTGTTGAAAAAAATTCAAAAGCTTTGGTCAAAGGGTTCCATAACAATAGGTCGATAGGCTTCTACCTGCTAACAAGAGAGGATAAACAATAAGAATTTTTTCCTTATGAGATTGACTCTAACCAGGGGTCTTCTAAGCGAAAGGATAGGAACTTGACCTTATCCATAAAACTAGTAGTTTTTATCAGAAACTTAATCTCAGCTCTTCCCCCCTTTTTAATTGTTAAACTAATTAATTTTAAATAGTTTTTGCATTAAAAGATAAAATTAAGTTAGGTAAGAAATTTAAAAATCTATACTTATATAACTTTATATAGAAATTAAAGTTAACTAAAAAGAAAAAATAGAAAGGTCAGTATTTCAATTTTTTTTCAAGAGTAAAGTAAGAAAGTATAAAAATTTAAAAGAAAAAAAGTAAGAAAAGGAGTAAGTGAAAAAAATTATATATTATATAAAATTGATGTCGGCTTCGTCAGACAAAATAGTAGGTAACCTGGTGCAGTGTATACTGCATTGCGAGTAATCTCGCACTAGATGCCACCACAGGGAAGGGTGGATAAGCTCCGTTGAAACATACCTAACTTACTCCGAGGGTTCTCTCTAGTAGTATGAAAGTTTTACTGCCGGGCTTTCTAATTACCGACTTAATAACTATCTCTTATTTGGACCTTATTCAAGACTGAAGCATTTGACTCAAGGTTTTAGAATAATTTTTAATAAGAAGATTCCCCATTTGGAGAAGCTAACATGACTCATCTAACCTCTAGAATTTAGCAAGAAACATGAGAACATTTTCTTAATATTAAATATTAATATTGAAAGAGCTGCGTGCCAATGAGGTGCTATGCGCTCTATAATCATTTTTATTTATTTATCTTTAGAAAAAGAACAATTATAAGTGAATTTATTTAGAGTTAAAAAAATAACTATTAAAAAATTGAAAAAAAGATAAAATGATATAAAAAATAGTTTTAAATGATTATAGATAAATAATATAGAAATATTTTGACAAATATATTAAAATTAAATACAAAATTTTTTTTTCATTAAGAAAGATAAATTTTATTTATGGAATAAAAATCCTTTAATTTTTTATTTAATATAAAAGGATTAAAAATTTAAAACCAAAAAATATTAAAAATGATTTAAATGTTTAAAAATAATAAAAAATAAAAAAATTGATACTCAGCGTTTAAATTAGAGGATTTGCTTGTTTAAAATAAAATTGTAAAAAGTGGATAAAAAAGAGGGAAAAGAATAAAGCTAAGAAAAAAAGAGTAAATATTAGTGTATTTTATAAATTTTCAGAAGTAAAAAATATTTCTTATAGGTATTTTTTAATGAATATGAAATAAAAAGGAATAATATATATATATAGTTTTTAAATATAAATAGAATAAAAGAAAAAAGATAAAATTTGTAATTAAATAAGGCTATAAAAAGAAAAAGTTTAGAAGATAAAATTAAATTAAAAACAAAATGAAGGCAGAAAAAAAAGTTTGAATAGTAAACATTTTTTTTATTTTTTATAATCTCTCTTCGAATTTTGAATTAATAATTTAAAGTTCTGCTTTTTATTCTTTTTAAATTTCAATTTAAGTTTTATCAATTTCCATCATTGAATTTCTTTTTGAATATTATTGAGATTGTAGCCATAATTTTGTTCATGGATCACGAACTTATTTATGATAATTGCATTTTAAGTATATCAATTTCGTTATTATTCTCATAATGTTAGCGGTTAATTCCCGTATTTGACAACTTCTGTTCTTATTGTTTAATTATCCTTTTCAAGCCCTCAATAATTTTTTGGATTTCTATAGGAAACTCTGTAATATCTTATTCTGGTTCCACAATATCTGTCATAGTTTTACCTTATGTTTCTGAACTAGAACTTTCTTATTTCTTTTTGGTTATACGTAATTATTTAACAGTTTGTCTTCTAGCCTTTCTAACAACACTTTTTTAGAGTCTAATATTCTGCTCCATATTTTTTTTATAAATTTGATACTAAAATTTTTATCTTTTTAGATAGAAAATAAGAAGCGCAATATTTTTAAAAATCCTAAGATCTTCCTACTAGTAGATAGTCATAGTAGCAATATTACATACCGAAATAATAATAATTATAGATCTTAAAGTACAGATGAAGATGCCCCATCACGGACAAGGATAGATAGGTCTATAAGAGAAGCCTAACTTATACGAGGGTTTTCACCAATGAGGATGGATCGACTGATGATGCGTTATAGTATAAAGTTCCTAACTCAAGTTTAAACCTATTGCTATACATATCGATAAGCAAAACAGCAGAGAAGAGAAAGATAAAATGGTATTCAGGAGATTAGTCAATTTTTATTTCGTAGTATCTTATTTAGAGACTTCCTTATTTAAGCCAGACATAATATACTAGAATATATAAGAATTCCCATTCGGTGAAATATGATGTCTTAATATCAATGCAAGAAATAAAAAGTAATAAAGAGAGCATTTAAAGTTATTTTTTAAATTAACTACTGACAAACCAATTAGCTGTGGTGTCATATTAATTTAATGAATGATTTTATAAATTTAGTTCCCTTAATTTAGTTAAATCAAAATATTATTGAAAATCTTTTAATAATACTTTATAAAGCCTTTATTTTGCCTTTTCAAGATAAGAAACTACTTCTATTAAATGAATATATTAATACAAATTTTAAGATGAAAGCGTTTATGTTTCTTTCTCTATCTTTTAAATCTGGTTCATTTTTTCTGTGGTTGGATAAAAAATCCAACAAAAAGGAAAATAAGAAAACATCAAAAGTTTAGCGAAGAAAGGCAACGAGATAAGTCAGACTAGAAGAGAAAAAGTTAAATATCCAGAATCTTCTGAATCGAATCAAGATAAAGGATTACAAGATAACTAGGACAACACCTTTAAAAATAAAATAGGCCTAAAATAAGGAATTAAATGAATTTTAATGAAGAACTTAGTAACTCCTTTATTGATAACTGAGAAGCCTTTGTGTTAATCAAACATTAAAATGTAACATAGGAACAACTTAATTTTAGTAAACGGTAAATAGATCTCATTTATAGAAATCCTTAACTTATCAATTACCCATCTTCTCACTTATAAAATTTAGAACTTTTCAAATTTTAAGATTCAAAAAATTATTCAACATATTCCAAATGGCAAGGCAACTGGACCAGATGGAATAAAGGGTGAATTCATCAAGTATGCTGGAGAAGAGTTATAATAAATAATTCACTGTTTTATCAATAATATGATGCGACTTTAGTAAATTCCATAAAAGCTGAATACCTTCATTATCATTCCTATTTTCAAGAAAGGTAGTAAGAGTGATTGGAAAAACTGAAGACCAATTTTCCTTATGAATACTATATTGAAGATCTAAGACAAGGTTTTAACAGAAAGGACTTACAAAATTCTTTAAGAACGAAACCTCATACATCCTGCATAAATGGGATTTCTCAAGAAGAGACAAACAGCCCACTAATATGATAATTTTAGCAGATAATTGACCTCAATTAGAGTGAAAGGAAAAGCTAAATAAGGATGCCTGCTACTCTTATTGATGTTGAGAAGATGTTTGATAGTATTGAGAGAAGAACATTTGTTCAACATTTTTGAGAATAAAATTACCTCTGGGATTGATACTGGCACTGGAATCTTTTACGGTAACTTGACTTCCTCTTTTCTAATTTATGGGTAAACAGCTCGACAACTTCATTACAACAACGGGGTTATGCAAGGAAGTTCACATGGTCCTGTACTCTCCCTTCTATATTATGATATAGTAATCAGATATCTTTAGGAAAGAAATACACATCTAGTTATCAATCTGCACAATATGAACTTTGTATGAAGAGCGTGGGCAGATGACCTTATACTCCTTTCTTGTTCTGCTTAAAGGATGTAATAACTTATAGATTAATGTAACAGAGTTTTACAGTGAATTTTTCTGTATATAAACACTAGTAAAAGTGAAGCAATACAATTTGTTAAAAAAAGAAGAGATAAAAAATTGAATTAAATTTGAAATTGGAAGGTTAACATATCAAATAGAAGAATCAAGTGACATACCTTGGAGTCATAATATAAGAAAATGGTCTTTGATCAATCACTGTAAATAGAGAATTTAAACATATTTAGAATCGGTAAAGAAATGCATTTATACTCTCAGCCGATACAACAATGTTACTCCCTGACACTTTACAATGCTTTGTCGCATGTTTATATTGCCTAAGGCTGAATACGGTGGAGAATTGGTTCCTTGAGCTATAAAGAGGGGCTCATAGTTTATGAAAGAGAAGATAAACAAAAGTATGCATATAATTGCGAGGAAGGTTTTACAGTAGCCTATCTCTATCTTTAATGAGTCCTGTTACATAGATTTTAACTGACTCCCTTTTGAGCATATTATGGTTAGTCGCTTTTACTATTTCTACTTTAAAATACGGAAAGAAGTTAGAACTTATCCGAAATCCGACAAAGGAAGACTCTTTGAATGCAATTGAAACTAAAAATCTTTGTACTTTTAGTAAGTTAAAAGGATGCATTAATATTACGGAATTAACAATGACGACCAAACCATGATTTCTAATTAACTTTCTTTTGAGAATCTTATTGAAGAAAAAATAAGAAATAAATTCTATTAAGAAGCAACTATACGATATAGAGACATGCCCACTGCACAGATATTAGAGAGCAACTTGGAGGACTTTTGAAATTTCCTGAAATAAAGTATACTAAACTAAACAAAGAATATAAAAAAGAAATCATCTCAATCTTTAAATTACGAACTAATTCTTACAGTTTTCAATATGACTTACATATGCGTCGTTATCCTGTAAAAAATTACCTCTGTAAATGTGGAAAAGACACGTTTAGACATATCTTCGAATGTGTCTAGTATTAGGACATAGTTAGAAATATCTCTGATAAATTTGCTGGAAAAAACTTGGAAAAACTAGTAACTTATGATTAACTCTACATAAACTAGCAGTTCACTTCTCATAAGTAAATGGATGCAGATTTTCAGATAAAAATTTTTCATAAGAATCTACAAAAAAAAAGAATTGAAATTGTAAAACAAAACAAAGAAATTGAATGGAGCCTAAAGAAGAACAATAAGAAAGCACAAGAAACAACGGCGAAAAGTAGGAAGAAGGAAAGAACGATACTTGAACTTTTTGAACATAATTAAAATGAAATATCTGATTTATATCAGTAACTTCATTTAATTGCCATTTTTATTAAAGTGATTTTTTCTTCTTATGAGTTTCTTAAAGTGAAATAATCGAAAATAAAAGCTCATAGAATTGGTAAATATCTAGTATCCATATTCTGTGAAGATATATTGAAACCATATTACTAAGAAATACCCATTTATCACTATCAGCAGAACGAACAAGACTAAATCTAGTAATGTATAACTTTCTCTTGATTCGAAGTAAATTCCTATGAACAATATGGAAATGGAAATTCCTAGGTAGTTTATTTCTAAACTATTAAGCTTTTTTATATAAGGCTGATATCTCATCCACAAGTATATGCAGGTAAGCATTACTATGATTAGGTACCAAAACTAGAATATGATGGTAGATATTTATAGGAAGATAAATATTAAGGTGATTATAAACTTCTAGTACATCTTTATAAACTCTCAGAAATAAAACTTATCTTTATACCCTATTGCTAGGAAACCAAACTAGGGCTTTATTAGCGTTAAACTTATTAAGTTTCTTTTCTTAAAAAGGTATAAAATAACTATAAAAGGAACAAATACTCCATATAGTAATAAGCCTGACAATGAAAGAAATAGAACGAATTTTCGATGACGACCTTTCCAACATTCTATTTCAGTAAAAGCGTTTAACACTGTGTAGTTTGAGGAAATTCAGTAGCAACTAAAGGAACTAAAGATAACCATAATTAAGTTAGGCTATATTTAGAAGAAAGTATCACTCATGATAGTAATGAAAATAGATACGATGAAGTTCTTTTTCCTAATAATGGAATAAAGTAGGATATAAATGAAAGCAATCGTTAAAATGGCTATTGGTATTCCCATGTTGTTCACTACTTTGTTGTAATACTGTCATTCATTTTTTTAGTACATAGAATCAAGTTTGAAAATAAATGCTGTAGCTGCTCAGTATTAATGATTTATCTAAAAAATTTCATTGAAGAAGTCGGGCCATTAAAATTTTAAACTCTATATTAGATTAGAGAATTACATGTAATTGGAGAATATTTTTAAATATACTCCATAATAAGATTCTTATTTGTATACTGATTTTAAAGTTTATTTCACTATATAAATTATAAAAGCACCAAACAACGCTATCACTATTGAAGAAACGATTATGGTCTTTTTTTACTCAGACATCTCTAGCATTCATTCAGTCCATTTTTTTATCAGCCTTACTCACAAAATCACATAAAACTCCTTGATAACCTTCTTTGCAGTTTCCTCGTCAATTTACGGTCTGCAACATATTTTCTCTTTACTTAGGGTTGGTTATTTTGAAGTATTAATTTTAAAAGCTGCTGTTTAAAAATGTACCCAAGCAAGTTATATGTTTTGGACATTTGTGTATTGTCTCTGATTCAAAGTTTAATCTTCAATAACCTTCTTTAAGTGCATTTAAATCACCGCCATAACACATTGCTCCTTACATACATTCCTTGCAAACTTTATCACTTTAATTTAAAGAATATTAGCCAAATATGCAGCTTTTACATTATATGTCATCTACCAATAGTTAGCCATATAAACATTTATCAATTTCTAATTGCATTGTTAGCCTGTTTCCATATTCTTGTCTAGTGCTAAATCTCCTTTTCAAAGGAATTTGTTTCTAATTAAATCTGCAGTTTTTTATGGAATTAGCTTTAACAATTATGCCTTTTATATTAAAAATCCTAGTTCGGAAAATATCCTTGTCTTGCTAGATAAATCAGAGTCTTCAGAAAAAATAGTAACGATTGAAGTATTGTCAGTTTTAATTATCTATACAAAAATATCTGTTATATATAAAAAATTCTCAGGAATAGGATAGCCAGGTAATTAAGAGATTCAGCATCTATCAATAGAATTATTATTGCAATGATCAAACAAATCATTGACTGAATTACTACTTAATTTAAATACAAATGAGGTAACATTATTTTCATAGTAAGCTGAGTTATTTTTGAACAGTGAGCATACTAAAATGCTATCTAATTCAGGCTTAAATGTAGGGATTGTTCCTTAGAATGAAATGGTCCAGTCTTCGCTTATTTAACTCATTACTTTGTTGTTAAAGAAAGAATTATCTTAAAGTAGTAGCTGCAAAGTAACCCTTATCACATGTTACTTTTAATACTCCTCCCTTAGAAATTTGACTGCCATCTCCTTTTACTTGGTTGTTAAGAAACAAGTTATTTTAGAAAATTATGCTAGCATTTTGACAACATTTCTCCTCCATGCTAAAAAGAGATGTTATCTTCGAAAATATTGTCTTTAATCAAGTAGCTGTACTATAAATCATCGTTTATAATAGAGAAGCAAGAACCTATCTTAACTTATTAATGCGAGCAAATACAATTAGAAATATTGATCTAGATTGAAGAGCTGTAGGATTGGCTACTGATACCGTTAGTAATTTTTGTGTAGTTTAAGTTTATAAAACTTTCTTTGAAGGCTAATGCAGCACTGATGAAGTCGTCTACTTTGCAATTTTCCATGTACAATTATGATCCTTCCATATAGATTATCGAACTGTAAATTTTAGAAATGCTTTTGAGAAAAGAAGTTCTAGAAATATTTAAATTGGATCAAATAGCGTAAATTACACCTTACTAGGCAAGCATATCTTTAAATGAAGAAGAATCTAAAGATAAGCCAGTTTCAGTAAGATGTAAAGATCTTCTTAAAGTACACTTACGTTTATAAATTAACTCCTGCTTATTTTTAAATTTGAATAGAGGTCAATTAAGATGAATACCCCTTGGCTAGCTTACTAGTTTTAGAAATTTAAGTCTTCTATAGAACTTCAACCATAATTCCAGAAGTCAACGAACTTGCTTAATTCTTATATATCTAAGTTCTTTTGAGAATTTATTGGCTTTAATAAACGAATATAGTTGAAATTTGTCCCGTATTTTCATAAATTTCGGTATTTTTAATTTCACTTGTCTTTTGAGATTTAGCTGTCCATAAACTAAGGATACCCATGAAAATAGCATAGTTGTTGAAAATAATCGATTTTGAAACTACGAACTAAGAATTCTGCACATATAAAAAGGTTCCTTCTTCTGCTTTATTTTTGATAAAATTTGAATATTCAGTTCTAAATGTATTGCTTAGTTGCCTAAATCCTATTCCTCCTTTTCCTTTGCTACATTATTTGAACATTCAATCCAGTTTGTTTATATATTTGATTATGAAAGGTTATGAAAGGTGAAAGATAACTCCTTTCCTTACATAATTTTAGCTGAATTTAGAGTTAGAAACTGTTATATTAGATTGATCAGCTTTAATCACTGCTCCTATGTTAGCTATATTTTCAGTTCCCTATACATCATCAATTTCAGCTTTAACTTGCTAAAATAAGAAGATTGCTCCTTTAAGAGCTTAATTTTGTTTGAAAATGTTACTTTAAATTTATGTTTTATCTTAGCTAGCATTAATAATGCCTCCTTAACTCGATGCACCATTATTACGAAATATGCATTTCTATATTTAATATATTGAAACTTATGACTGTATAGAATCTCCATTAAGGGTTTCATTGTACTCGAAAGTAGTGCTTTATATTACATCTTATGCGTATTAAAGTACTAAAATAGATCCTTTAGTAGCTGTATTGTTAAATATGAAGTAGTCTTGCAGACTAAAGTTTCTATTGAAATTTTTTATCAAAATTCCATCAGAAATATTGTTTCTTAGCAGTTAAGTGTCTAACACTTCCAAATTAGTGTTTTTAGTATCTATAAATCCTTAGTTAGCTTAGTTCTCTATAAACTAGTTTTGTCTAATTGCCATCATTTTTAATTCTAGAGTCTAGATTATTTAGCTGGTATAATTTAATGAGAAAGAACATCTTGATGAGCTTAAGAGTCTGATATTACTAGATAGAAAGTATTTCCATTTATTGAAGTATTGCTTTGAAACATTATTAAGTCCAGATTAGCTTTTGAGTTCATTAAAAGTAAAATAGACCTTGAAATAGATTTATTATTGATAATGTCATTTTGAAATAAATTCATCGAAACTAAGAATAAGTACATTGCAGCACCTTCACTAGCTGAACTCTACCTGAACGAAGTATTTATAATAATAATATTTCCTTACTAGGTATTTATGCTTCCTCCGTTGCTAATAGTTTTATTGACGTACAGGCTACTTTCTAAAATTGTATTTTCGGTATCTGAAAGATAAAAAAAGCCTCCGTATTTCGCTAAGCTTTTCTACGCAGCTAAACCCTAAACTAATATTTTGCCCCATTTTGAGTATATACAATTTTTGCTGGTTTTCTTCTATTTTTTCTATTTTGTTGAATCGTTCTTTCTGCTTCTATTATCATGTTATGATTAATTGTTCTAGTCTTGAAAAATAATTCAAAGGGCATTAAGGTCCTTTTCTAAGGACATGAGTCTTGATTATTTTCATCTGCAAGTTCAAATTTTTCAATTAACTTATTATTGTCTTCCTTCAACTTTTTGGCCTTTTCCTGAAGGTCTAGTAACATTTAATAGCTAATCTTAGTTTATTTACTATTATGTAAAGATTTGAGACTTCCGAACGCATTGTATTTTAGGCCTATTTCCTAGCTTTTTTTAAGAGGTGGGAGACTCATCCTGTTGTGTGACCTTTTTGCTACCCTTTTCCTGATCCTAGTTTTTCTAGGATGTGTTAACTTCTGACTTTTGGAGCCATAAAGAATTCTGCTTTGAACCTGACAGCCCCTTATGTTTAAACTATTTTAATTTAAACAGCAATATTAGTTACTTTTAGCTTATTGCTCGTTCTATCTCTTCTATAATACACTTTTAGTTCATACTTGTTTTTTACCAATAATTATACTTAGATTTACTTGTAATTTTGTATCATTCTTTGCTTTAATTTAATTGAGTTTGATGCAAGCATTTTTATATAAACTTTACAAATTTCTTTAGTGAACTGGAGAATAAATAGATGATTGAAGGTTAAAATATTAATATTCCTTAATAGCAAAACTACTAGAATCGTACTAGTTCAGTTGATGTTTCTCTTTAGCGTATTTAGTTTCCATTTTTATCAAAGTTGACTTTATTACTTTTTTGTATAGGTTCATATTTTAAAATCACTTCTATGCTATTTCTATTAAGGTGAGCTATCTGGTATGATTATATTTACTCTTATTATCTTATGAAAGTTTCTGAATTTATTAATTGAGAAATTCATGGAAAGTATTAACTCAGATCTGCTAGAAATTATTTTATCTTGTAATATAAAAAAGACAAAAGTATTTAAATTGCATACTTTGAGATTAAGATCTTTCTATGATTTATACTGTTAACTCTAGAATAGGATAAAGCAAACTTAGATTAGGTTCTTAGATATATAAGCATAAACTAAATCAAAGCTGATTATAACTAGAGTTTTTATTAGATCCAAATCTATTAAATCGAACAAATTTCCTTTTAATATCAATACCAATTTTATAAACTGCAGAGGTGGGTAAATTTTTACGATTTTTTTAACTTGAATTTCCGTTTTTCTCACCAAACTTTCTAACTTTTTTTCAAAAGCTTCAATTCTAATCTTCTTCTCTTTATTATATAATATTATACATACAAAAAATGGCTGGCTTCAAGAAAAGTTTTTTTACCACCTCCTCAGAGTAGGAGAGAAAACCTGAAGCATCATCTCTAACCAATTCTTAGCTTTAACTAACCCACTCTTCTTCTTAAGATTTATTAGATCCTCAGAAAATAATTTTTGAAAACCTCTAAAAAATGCAAAATGATAATAAAGAACTTTCCATACAACTTAATTCACTGAAAGAATAAATCTAATGCCTGATCAATAACGTGAACACGCTAAGATAAGAAAATAGTAACTACAAGACTGAACTCAGCAATCATCCTTAGTTATTAGAATTTAACTAGAAAATCAAGCAGACAGAAGAAAAATTAAACTAATTCGCTGAGATTACTGAGAGTCTGCTTCTAAAAAATCTCTCTCACAACGATCCTATGGATATAGAGCCAGCAATTCAACCAGCAAAAAGAAATAGAATGAAGGAAAAACCTAAATGCTGGTTCTGCAGAAAACCTGGCCATTTTGTAAGACAATGCTGGAAATATTAAAATAAACAAAATAAAGAGAATAAAAGAATTTAAAAAACACTGAATAAATTAAGCAGATTGTATGTTACTCAAGAGGGTAAAATTTATAGACTTAAGGATAACAAACGTAAAAAATTAGTAAATCGGTCCTGAAGAAAATATATGATTTAGACCCTAGTAAATAATTGGAAAGGAACTAGATTTTAACCAAATCCCTATAATAAAAACCTTGAGAAAAAAGTAATAGTCGACATGTAATAATGAAGCATAAGACAGAAGAAGACTATGAAGAATATATCCAGAATACTTTTTTTAACATTTATAAACATTATATCAGTGATGATCCTAATGAAATGTGGTATCACTTTAATTAATTATTATTATTATTATAATCCTAAGAGCAGGTTATATAAATTAAATTTAAATATAAATGTAAGCCTCTGTTATAGTTAATTAGATTCTAGATTAATAGATTGTGGTTGCTTATATTAAACATAAAGAAATACTCTCTATGCTTTTAGTTCTATATATAAACATTTCTAATATGAACTATTCAAATGTTTTAACTTAAGGAGAGTTTTTAATAAAATTGGATTAAATTATCAAAGCGAGTAAAGCTAAATGAACAATAAGCAAACAAGTTTGGGAAATATCAAATTATCAAATTATTGAATAAAAGAAAATTTTACATTTAGTTATTTAAGCTAATATAAAGCACTTGGGACTTTTATCATTTCAAAATATTAAGACAAAAAAGATAAACAAGCTTTAGTAAATTAAGACCTTAAAAATAATTAAAATAAAAGTCAACAAATTATTAATTTTATTTAAAAAATATCGAAACAAAAGAAAAATTAAATAAAGAGTTAAAAGATAAAATAATTATAAAGTATATCCCTTTTTATTTTATTTTATTGTAACAATTTAAATTCTGCATGCAAGTATTAACTAGAATATCTCACACTCCATATCCTTATTATTATGAAAATAAATTTAGTTAAGGATTATGAAAAAATTAACTAATTATATCTTAGCATTAGATAAAAATAAATATTTGAAATAAAATTTTATTATAAATGTTTTCACCCTTATCTAAAACTAACTAAAAGCAAAAATTATATTTTCTTTAAAAGAAAGAATAAGAATATAGTTAAAAGAAGTTTATTTTAGTCATATTTAAGTGAGCTAAAGTTTATAATTTTATTTATACAATTATTAAGTCAAGTATTTTAAATCATCTAATCTTATAATTTAGAAATTTATCTCAATTCTATTTCTTTAGTCTTAGATCTTATCATTTTAAAAATATTATTTATTTAAAAAGATTGAGAGTTAGAGATTTTCTTTTTCTTTCGTTTTTTCGTTTTAATGAATGATAAACATTTTTCTTATAACTATAACTTCAGATAAATAGACTAATACCTGCTATTTTCTTCTTCTATTTTCAATTGATTAAAAAT
>CAMPDV010001812.1:0-89768 GCA_946699065.1 Loxodes magnus
CCTATACCGTTTTCATTTCTTTCAATTATCTTTGGCTATTTTATGAACATAATTAAAATGAAGCATCTGATTCATATAAGTAACTTCTTCTTCAATTATCTTCGGTCTTAGAGTTTTATAATTATAGCCTTTTCGTTTGATATAGTGAATCTACTCAAGCGTTAATAGTTTATTTATATATATTTTGATATATATAATAAGTCGGTGTAGTCTAGGTGGTTAGGGCACGACGTTGTGGCCGTCGAAACCGGAGTTCAAGTCTCTGCACCGACATTTTTATTTAAAAAAAAATTAAATTAAGCAGGCATTTCAGTATACTTAGAACAGAATTAATTAAAGAAAACTAAGGAAATTAGAATTAAAAATTCAGTACGAAATGAAAATAAAAATGTTTCTTTTTTATTAGAATAGACAAATAAGGATCTTTAAACTCAAATAAAAACTCTTGGAGTATCCACTTTTTATAATTTGAAATACTACTAATTAATAATAGCAAAAAGAGTCAAAATAAAAAATTAATGGACTTGGATTATCTTTTGCTTATAAAATATATTCCGAAATTAAAATTAAATAACTAATTTAAGTATTTAAGAACTTGAAGCATTTCATTGAAAAAGTAGCATTAAGGGCAAAAATTTAAAAACAAAAAGAGAAAATAATTAAAAAATTGCTAACTAGAAGGGAAAATATCTATTTATGAAACCATAATAAAATTAGATAATTTTATGTGAGATAATTAAAATAAAATATCAGAAGAAACTAGGCGAAAAAAGTTGCAAATAAATAGATGATTGTGAGAATATTTAAGAATGTGCTTAGCATAGGAATAAGTTAAAATAAGACGAAATTCTTAAGATTTAATTAAAAAGGTGAATTAAATTATTTAAAATTTCACGATGTAATTATTATTAAAGAGTAGTTCTTAAGTATACAATATTAATTTTTATAACTATCAATTTCTTCTTTTGTAAAATATATTTCTAAATTTTAATATATCTAATCTTGATTTATGCATACAAGTTATTTCATCTTATTGACAAATATTAAAACATTTTTTCTCTTTTTTTCACTTAATAAAACTCATAAAATTTTATATTAAAAGATCCTACATCCAAGATTTAACCAACACTGTTAAATTTTTTAAATTGAGATTTAAATTTAATTCATAGAGTAACTTTCTATCTTACCAATTTCATTTAATCTTTGCTTTAAAAGTTTCGAACTATTGTAAAAAATAACTTTTTATAGTTATCTTAAAATCTTAATAGAGAAGTAATATAAATTTTTTTTTAATTATGCCTTAAATTTTTTCTTCTCTACTTAGATTAATTAGTCCAAAAAAAATTTATCATCGTTTATGTATCTCGGTTTTGTGAGGGTAATAGAAACCTTAACTTTAAATAGAAATATTCGCTTCAGTTGATTAAATTATTGAAGCTTGTATTATTGATTTCTATATAGAGATAGATTTGCATTGAAGTATTTATCTATAGTCTTTTGATAAATCGTTCTCATAGTAGAAATAGCTATTTATTCTTAACTAACCAGATTTAATCTTAATTACATTGTTTATTCCTCGAATTGATTATGAGTGATAATACCTTTTAGTACTTAAACATCCTTTAAAATCCTGTTATTAACTCGAAATAAGCAATGATGTAATTCAAACTTTATTTATCTAGTAGAAAAATTTAAAATTTTAGGCTAAAGAATACTATAAATGAAGTGTTAGTTCTTTCTTAATGTATAAGCTTCCTTAATAACAGAATCAGTTACAATTTATTTTGATGAAACCATTTATCATTAAATAATTATAATTTTTAATTTCCTTAATTAACTATGCAATCCACTAAAATATTTCTTTAGTTATCCTTATCACTAAATTTTTAAAAGAAACCAAAATAGTATAATTTTATTTTAATTACCATTAATAGCACCTGCTACTTATTTAGTAAATTTTAATCTATAAAAATTGAATGCCCAATTTAGAAGATTTTTATATTATATGAAAATCGTCATCTACAACTAGCTATTTTTATTTGATATAAACAAAATGTATAAAATTTGAATTTTTAATTGTAGTTTTACTAGTTTATTTAAAGTGAAAAAAGGTTTACTTTAAATGATAAATCTTATCTCTACTTTATATCTTAAACTTTTAAACACTGTTACTCCATACTTTTGCTCGTTTCTGCTATATCTTATCATATCTTATATCGCTCCATCTACTCTTTTATCTCTAAATTAACTATTATGAAAATTTTAAAATGAATAAACGGAGCTAAAAATGATTTAAAAAGATGGCTTTGTAACACCTTTATAAAAATGACTGAAGAAGCTGATGTACCTGCTCTAGTAATAGACAATGGATCTGGTATGTGCAAAGCTGGAGTCGCTGGAGATGATGCTCCTAGATCAGTTTTCCCTTCAATTGTTGGACGCCCTAAAGTATAAAACATTATGGTTGGAATGGAAGCTAAAGATTGCTTTGTAGGAGATGAAGCAATGGCTAAACGTGGTGTATTGAAACTGACCTATCCAATTGAGCATGGTGTTGTAACTAACTGGGAAGACATGGAAAAAATTTGGCATCACACTTTCTACAATGAACTTCGTGAACCACCCGAGGAACATCCCGTTATGCTAACTGAAGCTCCAATGAATCCTAAAAATAACAGAGAAAGAATGACTCAAATCATGTTCGAAACTTTCAACGTACCAGCTATGTATGTTTAGATCTAAGCAGTTCTTTCTTTATATGCGTCAGGTCGTACTACTGGTATTGTTATGGACTCAGGTGATGGTGTAAGTCACACAGTACCTATCTTTGAAGGATACTCACTTCCCCATGCTATAATGAGATTAGATCTTGCAGGAAGAGATTTGACTGAATACTTGTAGAAGATTCTATTAGAAAGAGGATATTCATTCACCACTTCAGCAGAAAAGGAAATAGTCCGTGATGTTAAAGAAAAATTAGCATATGTTGCTTTAGATTTCGATTAGGAAATGCAAACAGCTATTGAATCTTCAACTATAGAAAAGTCATACGAAATGCCCGATGGAACTACAATAACTGTAGGAAATGAACGTTTCCGTTGCCCAGAAGTTCTTTTCTAACCTTCATTGATTGGTCGTGAATTTGAAGGAATTGATAAGACAACTTACATATCAATCTAGAAATGTGATGTTGATGTAAGGAAAGATTTATACAACAACATAGTTTTATCAGGTGGTTCAACAATGTTCCCAGGAATAGGAGAAAGAATGAGCAAAGGAATGTCACAATTAGCTCCTCAGAGCATTAAGATTAAAGTAGTAGCTCCACCAGAGAGAAAGTTCAGTGTTTGGATTGGAGGATCTATTTTATCAAGTTTGAGTACTTTCTAGCAAATGTGGATAACAAAGAGTGAGTACGATGAATCAGGACCAGGAATCGTACATAGGAAATGTTTTTGAGTGAGTGAAGTAGAATTAGAGGGAAGTCTTTCAAGAGGAAACAAATTTTGAGTTTATTCCTGAATTAAGCTTCTTTCTAAACATTTATATAATTTCTTACTAAATATATTTAAAGAGTTAAATATCTTATTTAATCATAAGAAAAAGTTTCAATGTATAAAGGTAGATTTATAATTTTTAGTATTGATAAACTAAAATAAATTAAATGAGAGTTATAAAAATATAAATAAATAAAGTTTATACTTATCTAAGAATGTTTATATAGTTATAGATTAAAAATGATATACGAATAACTAGATATACTTTTATACATTTTGATATAAAGATAGTGAATTCAGTAAAGCTTTAATTATCATAAAAGTATGACAAAGCAATATTTATTAGATGTATGATTTTATTTATAAAAGTGATAATTTTAGAGATAAATAGTAAGGCTGAATAAACAATTAGCTTAAATAAATGTATAATAGTATTAAATTATCTAGCACTATAATTTAGCAAAACTAATCAATTATTTTTACGATTTTTCATTATTATTAAAATAAGTTAATTTAATAATTATTAAGGAAAAAATTTAAAATTAGAGTTTAAAAAAGATAAAGTAGAATCCTTCGGACTACCTTTTGAGGAATTTAAGGTGTTATATTAAGTTATATGATTTAGTTAGAATGGATTGATCTTCTTAGCAATAATAGAGTATATATGACAAAGCTGAAGTATGTTTTCTCTTTAATTTTTAAAGCTTGGGTATAAATAAATATCGAACTAAGATTTTTTTAACTTAAATTTATAAAGGTTTTTGGTATTATCGAAGATACGAACTTAATTTATAAAGTATAGTTCCAAAAAATTATTATAATTACTATTAAAATGTTTCTTTTATTGAAATATTTTATATCAACTTAGAAATCCATACACTCTTAGAAACTAAATATAATAAAATATACCATAGAAAAATCTAGAAAAATAGAAAAAAAGTAAAACTTCGAAAAAGTTAAAAAAACTAGGTTAAATTATAAGCAAAATATAAGATAAAAAGATAAAATCTACAAAATATTTGTCGTTATAGAAAGGAAATAATTGCAATATCACAATTCTATGAGCAATTAAGAGAGCAAAAGCATATTTGAGTAATGCGACAAATTGAAGAAATTTCTCTGCAAGCAGTATAAGCTAATATGCAATTTATAGAGGGTAAGGAAATTCATTTTGTTTATAAATAACTGAAGTTAAAAGTGACTTACCTATGGAAGCACTTTATTAAAAATAATGTTTTAGCAAAGGGGTGGCTGTATTTTTATCTCTAGTCCAACTGAATTAAGAAATTTTCGATAATTATTGAGCTCACTAAGACTGATATCGTGATCACTTAAAAGATGAAATAGAAGATTAAAGATTTGAAATAACTAAAAGATTGGAAAAACTTGAGAACTTTATTCTTCCAAAAGCAAAACAGAAATAAATGAAATAGAGATGTTGATATTACAATTCTAACCCAACATCTGATAAAATATTTTTTTAATACTAAAAGGTAAGAGAATAAAAGTATTTGATGAGAACTCATAAGATGTATAAAATTAAAATAGAGTCTGAAAAAAATTGGACCTTAATAAGATAGAGCAGTTGTGGTAATCATTCCTGTTAAAATAATATGAGAAACCCTGCCAAGATAAAAAATGGACATCTGGAATCTGTAGAGAATTCTCAAAAAAGCAAGTTTATTTAAAAATTTAGTATATAATAATAAAAAATATCCTACATGTTTTATTCTAAATCTTAATTCTTTGATACTATGTTCGATGCAACGCATTCACAACTAGTTACAAAAAGTCTTAGCCAGTTACAATTGATATTTAAATTTTAAAAATTATTTTAATCTTCTCTGTTTTATCTGCAAAATAGCAAAAATATCCTCTTGATTCCTTTTTAAGATATTTCTAATAAAAATATAATGGAGATAACAATTTACCAACTTATCCAACTATAATTCATAAATTATTGAAATTTCCTAATTCTTAGCTGAGAATTAAAAAATTTGATTCCCTTAACTCTATAACAGGTTAATAAATAAACCAATTCCCAACTTTTATTTGAAAAAGTAATTTTGAAAGATTAGATAAATTCTTTTATACTTCTTGCAATATCATTTTTTATATGATTACTATCCAATTTTACTTAGATTTTACTCTTTTAAGTATATGGTAAATTAACAGATTTACAACTTCGTCTCTACTAAAATACTTAGAAAAAAGGAACATATTTCTAAGATTTTGAACCTTGTTATATGGATTTATTTAACAAAGTAAATATTAAAGTTACAATACCTAATTGTTTGAATTGAAAGATCTGAAAGGATATAATTAAATTTCTTTAGATGTAGTAATTAAATATTAATGTATGAAGATATAAACTAATAAATATAAAAGTATTACAAATCTAACTGTTTATTTATAGAAAAATATTACTAAATTAATCTAAATTAGCATTTAGAAAAGTTTCTAAGATAATTCTTCTATTTTCTTCATTTAAAAAATAATAGAATAATTTTCTTTTATTGAGCAATATTAATATATCAAAGCTTAGGTATTATAAAAGTATTATATAAACTAAATTTTATTTCACTTTTAAAGTGATATTTCTATATAGGTATCTTTATTACTAAAATAGTTTTCTTTTATATTTAGTTAATTAAATTATAAAACCTAATTTACTATTTCAAGCATCACAACATTTTTAGACTCCAGATAATAGTGCAATAATTTTTATTAAGCTAGATATACTTACTATATTTGCAATTTTTAAACATTTCCTTCCAGTGAAGCTTTTATGTAATCTTATGAAAACTATAACCCTTTAAAATATGATTGTATAGTACCAATCCTCATAACTTGTTATGACTTTTATATAAAATGAAGGGCATATTGGTAGAATATTATAACGAGTTATGTTTATTTAGATTTGAGATAAATATCTATTTTATACTTTTACCAATGATAAAGTTATTTAAGCAAGTAATTATATTTCCTTAATGTATAAATTCTACTATATATAGTAATATCTTCATATAACTGGGTATTTATGGAACTAAAGTAAAAAGTCTAAAGAGAAGACTAATAAAGATAAATAAGTTCAAAGAAATATCTTTTTAGCATTTTCTTTGCTCTAATCTTCTTGCTTTTGTATTGTGGTAAAATGTTTTTCTACTTAAGACACTAAATTTGCCTACATAATATCTTAAAATAAGTCATAAGGATCTTCTCCAGTTGTTGGGTTTAATACAACTATAGGTTTATTATATTAAAACTCAGTTTGCTCAATTCTGAGGTGATACTGAAAAATAGGCACAATTTTAGGAACAACTGAAATGTCTTTATGAGCAACTCTGAAATAAAGATCTCTTTATTTTGACCTTAGTGTATAACTATATATAAAAGCTTACTAAATAACAGAAGAAATAGCCAAACTAATAGCAGAATTAACATTTTCTTAGATGAAATACTTTATATTCTAATCATATGCAAATACCTATAAAATAGGTTACATCACTAAGCTAGGAGCTAATTCATTAAAGAGAAACAAAAGAGAACAAATGCATATTACTCTCATTATATTAAGCTTCTCTTTTATAGCTGGAATTAACTCGTTTAGATTTTACTCTTATAGCTCTAGCATTCACTATTTCAATTATCTGATATTGCTTATAATATAGTACTGTTATAGGAATGTTATAGTAGTTCATAATATGAGATATTCAGTTATGAACTTGTAGTAATCTAATTATAAAGCACAATTCATAAAATAGGTTACAAAAGCGGCTATATAAATAGTGAGATGCTAGTTTCTTGATAAGTTGTCAGTGGTGATATAATATCCTTCTGAAATCATTAGCATAGTTACAAAAAGAAAGCAAACAAATAAAGATTAGAAAAAGTTTCCAAATTAGTAGATTATTATTGAAATAGTACTTTTTCAAGGGCAGAACATGAATAGAAGTGATTTACTACCTTAAAGTAAAACTTATGATATCGGAATGCCAAACATCAGCCCATGGACTTCATTTGTATATCTCCAGCTTGTTATTTACGTGTTAATGAATCAGAGAACGAGAAATAAAATTCGCATGCATAGTTAACTGAGGCATGATAAGAGAATATACTATATATTAGAGCATTAAAATTGAGGTTGAGTAACAATCTACACTTCTGCAAATGGATAATTAAGATAAAATTCCCAAAGAAACTAAACTTTCGTCGTATTAATTAATAAATAGATCTAAAGGTTGGAATTGCTTTATATTTATATTGACTTAAAGAAGTTCATGAACTAAGTTTTATTACTTCTATACATCTCTATAAATTACATGTTCGATCATATAATTGTTTTCACACTCTACTATATTCTTGAAGTAAATAAGATTCTTTCTATATCGGAGCTATTTGTTAGTCAAATTAAGGAGGATTCTCATTCATCTTCATCATAAAGAAGAATCCAAGATTGAAGATCATCTTAACTAAAATTTTAATTAGCATAAATATTTTACCTTATGACAAATTTCTCTTTCTTTGATCCTAAATAAACCATATCATCGTTGAATATTAAGTCTTCTTCCTATGATAAAGTTTAAAGTTTTACTTCATAATAAATCGCTTAAGAGAGTAGAAGTTGTAGAAGGATAATAAAAATCATATTATTAAGCAAATAAAGCATATTAACTATTTTTATCATACTTTGCTTTATTTTATTTACACTTAATTAAAATTGAAATGCGATAAGTTTAATAGAACTTTTCACAGTTATTTATAAAGACTAAAAGGCTTTATAGCATATTTTAAAACAATTGTTGTGAAAGCAAAATGAGTAAAGAATGAAGGAGAATTTATTTAATGACTGCACTTAAATAAATATGTAGCTTAAAACTTGTTTTTATATAAAGAGTATTTACTTATAAAAGATATAAAAAGTATTGTACTTAAAGGATAAACTTTAAACATTTAGTATTTTATCATAATTTATCAAACTTTTATGCTAATAATAATAAATCTCTAGATATAAGTATTAATGTTTATAATTTATCATATCTTGCTATAATAATTATGAACTGAAATATTTATTTGTTCTTTAGCATATAAAGAGAGTAAGAAAGAATCTTAAATAGCAATAGTTTTGAAGTCTTTATTTATATAAACTTTAAAAGAGAAAATATTAGATCAATTAGACTATTATAGATAATCTTAAGAATCCTATTTAATTCTAGTTTTGCTTCAACTTTAAAGGTTCTTAATACCCTTTTACAAAATACATTAGTATTTCTAATAAGATGCTTTTGAGAAAAGCATTTTACTCTTATCTTTGTGGTATACCTAAGCTTAAATTATTTGGTTCAAGCTAAAGTATTTTATTTATATAAGTTTAGAAGTATTTAAGAATTATTGCTAGAAGCTCTAATTGTAACTAAAGTTCTCTAGCTTTTATTATGAAACTAACTTCAAAAGCTTTTAAAACTTCTGCCATAAACTAAAAAGTACATTTGAATAGCCATTGTTTGCAATAGTCTTCAGAACTAATAATTCAGCAGTATGTTTCTAATAAGCAGCTATTTTAATAATTTACCTAGTTAAAGCTAATCTTATACTGTAAAGTATTAACAGCTTTAGCTATAATAGCTTATACTATTTCTTTTTCTAATTTTACATATAAAAAGTGTTAAACGCTATTTAATAAACTGCTTAATAGTTAGATTATCATATAAACTTAAATAGACTAAATACTATTAAAATACACTTAAATGTACTATATTAAAGTGTCCAAAGACTAAAAAGGATTAAAGAGACATGATATGCTTATATTTAATAAACTAGTAAAGATTATAATAAGTATAAGATAATACTCTATTATAAGAGAGATCAAGAATAAGTTAAGTATTAAATAGAATATTTATCAATCCATTTCATTATTATGAAACTAGCAGAGACTAAAATACTATGCATAAATAGAGTTAATTCATGATAACTATTTTAGCTTAAAATTAAAAGAAATTAAGTAAAGTGTATCAATCTGCCTACATTAGTAGTTTAAAGAATGCTTGATACTTTTTAACATTTCTTTAGTAAATTCCTTTTATTGGATTAACAAGGATAACACACTTTATAATTCTGAAGTTTCTTAATTTTTGTGTATTAAAATAGATAATTAAGATTTGATCTTAAGAAACTATAAATGATATATAGTTAATATTTTATACTAAAGATTCAAATAATTAAACATTTAAAAGCTATATATAAAACTTTATACATATCAGTACATCCTAATTATTTGGTATAAATAAGTATATATCATTTATACTCATAAGTTTATGACCAATTCTAGCTAAATTTATTTTAATATCAACTTATATATAGAAATGATAAGTTCCTATAATCTATAAAAGCAAACAAAAAGATATAACTTTAACGAAAATATATAGAGCTTAATTAGCTTTTAAGTTGGTAAATTTCCATCTATCTATAAATAATTTACTTTATAGATGTATTTAGTAAAGAATAAACTTAAATGCAATTATCAATAAACTTTGCTTCAATTTGGTTTTTTTTCTATCATGTTATACAGAATGAAAATAGAATTAATTAAGATAGAAAAGTTATATGGATTAGATTTAGATTTTAAGATTAGACCTGAAAATTGATTAAATAGAGTAAATAAGCAAAAGCTAAAATTATTTATTTATAGAATTATTTTCTAGTAATGTTCATTCTTTTTTCTGCTTTTTTCCTAAAAAATTATCTTTAATCTTAATGCTTAAAAAAGCTAAATTTATTGATAAGATTTAAAACTATTTGGTTATAAATAGCTGGTTGATTTAGCATACAATGTATATAATACATATTAAAACCATAAAAATTATTTTATTTATTAGTAGAAGCATAATAATAAAAAGACTAAGCATTTGCTAATAAAGACATATTATTTAAATTTACTTTATTTGAGTAAATAAATTATTAAAGCTTATTATATAAGATAATAAATAAAAAATGCTTAAAGCTTTTTCCATGCTTCATACTTCAAATCAAAAGAGTATAAATTATTATATGTGCTAAACTAAAAAGCCAAGTCTTAGCTTGCAATGGGTTATGCAAAGTCAAAGCTTTATATTGAAGGATATTTATCTCCACTTTAACCAACAGATTTCAAATAAAATATTTGAGTTTGCATATCAGATCCATTTGCATATACTAGAAATTTCTAATGAAGAGGGATAAAAATTGCAGAAGCTGATCCTTTTTAAATTAAATTTTTATTCGACTGAAGTCAAATGTTACTTCTAGGGTTATATGCTTATATTTTACTTTAAGCTAATTTTTGTTAGAACAAATATCCTCCAAATACAAAAATTTGGGAATCATTCAAATCACATCCAAATATATGTACTCCTGTTTTAATTTATTTGATCCTGCTAAATTATTTCTACTTGATATCAAATATTTCGCATTCAACTACAAATTCCTCTAAATGCCTTTAATTAGCAACTCCTGATATTACATAGATTTTATCTGTTTAATTGAATCTAGATCTGTGCTAATATCTTTAGAATTACGTTTAGTAGTTTTGTATTTGCTTCTAAGAATGGAAAGTAAATCTTTCTTAATTAATACCACATCCTCCTGATTTTGAGTAGCATTCTTCCTAAACCTGTTCAGTTTGAGTATGAACAAAATCTGTTTTTTCTATATCTATAAATTAGTTTTCAAATTCTTTTGTAGGAATTAAATTGTGATTTTCAGGTTAGAGCTTAAGTGAATAGTATATATTTTCTAAAAAGAATACTTTCTCTTAATATTAGAGCAAACTTCATATTTTGTAACTCCTATCACTAATTTACCAAACATTAAGTAAGTAGTTACCTTTTATTAGTTTCTTAAAAGCTTTCTTAAGAATAAAATGTTTAATAATCTAATTAGACTGTTCAATTTACATAATTATACTAATTAAATCCTAAATTAAGAAGCGAAATTAATTTAAGAAGTAGGTTAAAAGGATAAAGAAATATTATAGCATTATAGAAAAATTCGCATCAATTTAAAAAGATAACCTTAGCTAAATTTTCAGCTTACAATTAATTTTAGCTTGTATTTAAGGATTATTTATACTATTTTCCACTAATACATTAAACTAATAAATATATCTATGCCTATAATTATATCTGAAGCTTTCCTTTAATAGAATATAAATAAACTTAAGATAATGATAATTTTGCTTCTAAGGTGAGAATTATATTTTAGCTATTTAATTATAATGATATATTTTATATTTCTTATGTATTTACTTTAGTATCAAATCATAGTTGCTTATTTAAACTTTAGTTATTTATAATTATAAGTCCGCATTAGTCTAGTGGTTAGGATATTCGGCTCTCACCCGAAAGACCCGGGTTCAAGCCCCGGATGCGGAATTTTTAAACTGTTTATAATCTAATAACCTATATTTAATTATAATTTCCTTTTAAATCTACATAGAAACTAAGAACTTATTATACTTAGTTTAACTTACCATAGAAAACAAGTCTATCAAAATAACTATATACATAACTTTTATTTAGCCTTTTAGAAAGTTATTTTAAAATAGTGTATTAAAAGAAAAATAAATATTAAGTTTATCAATTCTAATGTAATAGCTTAATTATAGATTTAGAAAAATAATTAAATTATCTTAAAGCTTAACTAAAAGCTTTAACTTTATAAATATTTTCTATCTTAATAAAGTTTATAAGATTTATCACAAAGCAATAATTTAAATAATTAACACTTTATAAGAACTTTTGTCTTAAAACTTACTAAATTTCCTCATCAATAAAAAATGAAGAGCTTATACACTAAAGTAAGATTATAAAAGAAAGAATAATTACTTATTTTTATAATAAGTATAATCATAAGGGTTTGAGATATTAAATATAAAGATCCTTGTGCATAAAATAATAACAATTATCTCTTTTAAGAATTATTTTTAGCATATGTATTTAAATTATAAAAAAGCTTTTTATTTAGAAAATTTTATATATACAAGTTCTTATGAAAACAACTAAATTTTAAATTTAAGTTTTTCGTTTAAAGACTTAGTAAATGTTTTTTTATTAATTAGATTTAAGTATAAATGGTAATTATTTTTACTTTTTACTTTTTTCTATCTTGTGGTTATTCATTAATAGCTTATGTTCTTAATATCCTTTTTTCGAATTTATTTAATTTTTCCAATTTTCAGTATCCAATAGATACATTTTAGGTTGCTAATTTACTTTTATCTTAAGTTAATACTAATTAGCTTTATAGATATTTTATTAATATCTTTGATGAGGTTTTCATATTTAACTTTCAAATTTAGAATTCTTTAATCTTCATTTATCTTTCCTTTTTTAAGAAAATTAACCAAGAGGTTTATCAATAATTTTATTAGATTTATTCACATAAACTTAAATTTAAAATTTAATTTATTTAACTTTAAAAATCCTTTCATCGTTATGCTTTTTTAATTCAGTTAAGATCATAAATTAAATTTTAACTTTTATATGTGTATGATTTCTGATTTAATTCTACTTATCATAAGCATCTTTTTCTATTTATTTAATTTAGTAGAAATTTGGTTTCTTTCTTTTATTATTTTTTTAATTTGTTTAATATCTTAAAAATCAGTTCTTAAGCAGTCTATATTTTTTATAAGCTATTAAATAAGAAAATAAATCACTACATCCCCTCTTATATCCTTTTAGCATATTAATTATATAATTCTAATATTTAACTATCCAAGTATGCTATACTTGCTTTTACTCTTAAACATATTAAATATTAATTAAGAAATAAAGATTTATTTACTATCTAGGATTTAATTATTTTATAGCTTTAAAAATAATATCTGCAAGATTCTTATTTTGATGTCTTTTCTAAATTATTAAATCAATTATTTGACTATAAAAGTTCCTTAAGAATCTAGACTATTTTATTTTTACAAAATGAAGAAGAAAAGATTTGGTGAAAGCTTATAAAAATGATTAATATCTTTTAGCTTTATCCATATAATTATCAGATATCTAGTAATTAATTTCTTAATTTTAATCTAATCATTTTTTCTTTTTATGGTATACTTAAATAAATTAAATTAATTAATGTATATTTCTTAAGAAATTCTTTTGTGAACAAAAATTTTAGAAAAAATGAAAATAAAAGTTATGCAATTGAAGTTTTCATAATACTTATGAAAAAAAGATATTAGCAATGGAAACAATTTATAAAATTTATAAAGCACATCCTCTGCTTAGAATTATACTTTCTATTATCTTTCTTTGCAAACTAGCTTATTTATTTAAACATAATCAAAACATATTCTCCCTTAAACAAAGAATATATTGCTTTATATTAAATTTGATATGATTTTCTTCATTTAATAATTTAATTATTAATTATAATTTATCAATTTATTTTAGTTAAAACAAAGAATCTTAATGGGATTTTCATCTTAGTTGAATTTCATTCAGCTCGAAATTAAATAAGTTGTTTTCTACTTCTTCTGAGTTATCTACTATCTATATCTTTTTAAATTTATTCTTTAATTCTTTAATTCACTATTAGCTAATTTATGAGCACATATATAAATCTAAAGACTGTAAGCTATTGTAAATTGGATAAATTAGTCCTTATTCATCTTTTAAAGGAAAGCCATTTTCAGTAATATCTTTATTTTGACTTAAATCTAACTTACTAAGAAATTTGCAGTTTTATATTAGTTATGCTACTTATTAATCCTTAAGCGAGCATCTAAGCTTAATAATTTAAGTCTTTACATTCTTATTATATCTTAGATTCAGTTTTCTCCAAATACTTTGCAATTTTCAAGTTTTAATATTTCTAACTATTGACAGTTCTAGTTTAGGATTTCTAAAGTATCTTTCTTAATTTCCTTAATAGCTTTTAACTCAATATGCTTAAGTTATTTGCAATTTGAAAAAATTAATCTAAGTGTCTTATCTTTTATCTATTTAATGCTTTAGATTGTTATTTACTCATACTTAACTCCATAAATTCCTATCTTTTAAAGAGCTTTATTTGTAATTAACTTCAGCTCTGATACTCATAACTTTTATAACCCAGGCGTATTTTAAAGCAAGAGGATCAAGTTATCATCATTAAAGAATGGACAGTTCTTAATCCTCACAAAAGTAAGTTTAGTCCACTATTTTGAGAAGAAATGAGCAAAGGAGTTATTACTGAAATTAGGTACTCAAATAGAAAGGTATTCTAAATTTATATTTCTAAATGCTTATAAAATAGTATCTGAAGAGCTCTAAACTCTAAATAAGTCAACTATTTTTAAGTTAGGGCATAAATCTATAAATTAATCAATTTCTTGGTTTCAGTTTATTTCGATGTTTTCTATTAAGCTTCCTTTTACCTCTAGAAATTATCTTATATACTTATAGTCTATTTCTTCGCTTTTAATTATTAGAGTCTTCAAATTTAAACTCTAGCAATAGTCTACCAGAAACTTGCCAGTGACTTGTTAGATTTAATACAACTGAAGGAATTCAAGCTTTGATAACTTTTCTATGAACTGTAATTATTAGTCTTGCAAAATTAATTCTGAAAGTGTTACTTTCTATAAGTTCTAGCAAAGTGAAATATCAGGCAAAGGAACATTAGGAGGTCAATCATAAATGTAAATTTCTTATATTTTAACTGGCTTGTTTTGGCTTTAATTTCTCTGATTGAATAAAATACACTTATTAAGCATTAGCTGGATTTATATGCATAAATCTTCTTTTAACTATCCAGCATATATTAATATTTCGGATACATTTGAAAGAGCTATTTACTTTAAAATTCATTCGAATTCACTTTAAGTATTCTAAGAATCAAAATGTTCCCTTTTCTAAATCTTAAGTCTTTTGAAATTGTAGCAAAATTGATTAAAATACTTGTTCTAGCATTGAAGACTGCAAATATCCTTTTTCTTTAAGAACTAGAATATTTGATTAAGAATGTTTTTATTCTTTCAAAAGGTTGCTTACTGAGCTTCATGTTTACTTTGTTCTTACACTTATATCATTTCTTAACTAGTTTTAATTTAGTTTATATCAGTTAATTTCATATTTTAGTGGCTTTTTTAATATTTTAATTCTTTCTGGAAATTCCCATATAAATACAAGCGTTTTAGCTGATATTTTCTTCACATAATAATCTAAATTCACGCCTTTATTCTTCTCTAATTATACTACAATAATTATACTTCTACTATAGAGGTAAATTCATAGTTCTAATAATGCTGCTAATTTAATTTAATCTAGAATTTAGTTTAATTATAAGATACAAATATTAAATTTATTTAGTCAAATTAAGGATATCTAAAGAATTTTAAGTTTAGGAACTACTTTTTCAAGATTTAATAGGAAATGGACTAAAGTTTTATGTGCTATAAAAGCATACTCATTAAGGATTATATTGCAAAAAAACATTTCTTTAAGTATATTACTTTTCCTTTGAAATATTAGTCAAGATCTAAAAAAGGATTCCATAACGAGATTCGAAAGAAAATTTTTGTTCATAACTTATAAAGAAGCAAATCCGAAGAAATTGAAAAGATTAATTAACTTTAAGTCTAGATATGAACACTTAAAGGAAGATTTCTTTGAGCTTGAATTATTAATGAACTCCAAATGTGAAAATTAAACATTTTAGTTGTGAATCTCTCGTGAAAAGTTAGCTTATAAGGTATCTAATTCATAAAATATATTATCAAACAGAGAGTTTAAAAAGGTATTTAATTCAAGTGAATTATAGAGTGGTTTGAAAGATTGCTAAAATTACTAAGAAAAGAGATTTAAAATGATATTACAACACTAACTTGAAAAATATAATAAGATAATAAAAACTCACGGATGACTTCAGCTTGGAGACAATGAAATCAAGTTATTCTCATAATTATTAAATAAAATATTTTATTCATAGTTTAGGAAATTTTCTTGGTAAAAGGATTTATTACTTAAGCATGAATTTAAATTTATATTTCTAAGTTATTATATTTATAAATATCTAGCTTTTATTTGATATCTAACAATGCTTTTTTTAAATAACAGATAAACTAATATCTTCTAAAATAAAAAATACAAATTAACTAATAAATTAAAGTAAGTAGCCTATTTTTAGTTTTAATAATTAACTTAGCTTTTAATTTAATTTCATAGCTCTAAGATTTGTGTAATTATTAATCCTTATTATTTATCATGCAACTCTTTATTTAAACTTAAGCAGAAGAATAAATTTAGAATGCTATACAGTTATTTATTTTGTTTTTTACTCTTTTACTTTAAATTTTATCTAAGAGTAGTAATTTGATGGAAAATAGTTGCTGCTTATTTTAATTTCAAAGTATACTCAAAGTTAATTTTATAATTTTCATAGTTTCACAATTTTTGAATTATATGAAATTTAGCTTCTTTCATAAACGTCGAAAACAAGTTTTATATAAGTTTATAAGAAAAGAACTTCTATAAAAGAGAAATACACTACAGTGGTTTGATTAAACATTCGTAATCAATTAAAGATATAAATACTAATTTAAAAAAGCATAGCAGGATATTAGTGAATCATACTTACTAAGCTAAATTTATCATTTTTATTAATTAGGAAAAAAATATTAGTGATGTGATTGGAAAATTTAATATCTACTTATATTTTTCACCGTTAAATCTTCAGTCTTCGTTTATTTACTTATTATAACTTCTAAATTTTTGTTATATAAGAAAAAGAAAAATAATAGGAAGAATAATAATTAGATGATAAAATAAAGAAAAATAAACATTATAGGAATAAAGGTACTTACAGAATATAAAAATAAGCGCTGAAAAGAATCAAATATTTATCTTTTATGTATTTTAAGCTAATTTAAGTTTACTTTTTTAATATATTATAAAGATATTTTTTTGGCTATCTTCTTGCTGTTTAATGAAATTGAATCCTCTTTTAAATCCAATTTTCTTACTTATTTGAAAGAAAGAAAATTGAATCATTTATTCGTGAGGCTATATAAATACATAAAAATTCCCTTATAAATATATAAGTATTAGATATTTTACTTAGTAGCTTTAATTAATTAACAGTTCTAATTAAAATTATGTCCTTTGTCCTTAGCATTCTACTATTTTCCTTTATCTCTACCTTCTTCAGGTTTCATATTTTAAAGGTTTTCGAGCAGCTCATAAATTCTTAACTTCTTCTTATAGATATTTCGTTCGATGCTGGATAAATGGAAGTTATTTCCTTTCAGATATTGTCCTTTAGTTTGTTTTCTTACTTTTTAACTTATATAGATTTAAGATTAGTTTATTTCTGAATATTTTTAGATAAGTTTAAAATATTCTGAGCTACTCAGATTTTCTATAACTTAAATAATAGAATTTTGTTACTTGTCTATTAGGATTTTCGTATATTAAGAAATAACTAAAATAATGATAATTTATTGAAATTCATATATATCTAATATTTCCTTCACTTTTTAATTAGTTAGCTTTTCTATAGCCTACTGTTCAAAATAGTAGAATATTCAATTTCATTAAAAACTTTAAAAATATATGTAAACTTAATAAGAAGCTAGAAGTTATAGAATAACCATGATAATTAGATAGTTAAAGTAAAGCATTAAACATATAGCCATAAAAGATAAGTAATATAAACATATAAATGATTACTATAATTTGTTCTCTCTATTTCTTATTTTATAGCTTTTAGTAATTTTTATCTTCTTAAGAGGTTATTATCCTTAATTCCTTTAAATAATAAGCTTTACTTATTTATTTTTGTAATTTTCTTATTTTTATTTATTTCTCTCAATCAAACAAATAATTAAAGGATGATTGATAAAAGGGTATTAATATTATCCATATAAATAAGTAATGCATAACATTAATTTTAAACAATTATTTTACTATATGCTTCACTTAACCCTATTATAATAAATTATTATAAATAGCTGTAAATCAATGAGGTGCTACGCGCTCAATAATACAAGTTTTTTAATATGCATTTAAACTTTTTGTTAAAACTATTAATAAACAGTTATAATGTAAAAGTATTTATTTCTAACTTATAATATAATATATTTTATTATAATATAGCTACTAATCAATTAGGGGTAAGTATCATAATTTATGATGCTTCATTATTTATTTTATAATTATAACTTTTTCTTTTCTTTTTTCTTTCGCTTATATCATAATTTACCTTTATAAGCTACCTTTTAAACAATTATTATAAAATGGCTGAAATTACTAGAACGTCAAGTATTTAGCCCAGCGAACCTATACTCTTTTAGAAATAAAAGCAGGAAGAGTAATCTAAATAAGATATTTCAAGTCAGTAAGGCTAAACTGCTAAAAGCGAAGTCTTGCAAGAGGAACAACTAGGGATGAAAAATAATAAGGAAGAATAAAAATAAAATATAGAGAAGCATGAGAGAAAATATTAGTTAAAATAGTCTATGCTTTGGAATAGCAAATATATCTTGGATTTGCTTACATAATTTCTAAATCTAAATGATATAGCTTAGTTACAGTAAGTAAATAGATATTTCTATAATTTTAGTTATCTATTTAAGGAACTGTACATTTATAGAGTAAAAAACGAAAAATTATAAACGAAGAATAAGATAGAATGAATTTTGAGATAGATAAGTAAATCTGATGTAGAAACAATAGATATAGATGGAAACTTTTTGTCTTAAAATGTGTGCCTATAAATTAGGAATAATTTGGAGAAATCTATAAACCTCAGAATTTAAAAACTGAAAAATCCCTCTCTAATGAAACTAAAGGAAATTATAATATAAAATTGATCCAATAATAATTTTGATTCCTTGCCTAACCTATAAAATATAAAAAGTTTAACCAACTTAAAAATTGAAGATACTATAATTAGAGATTAAAATTTATACTTTATATAAGAGTTAACAAATTTAAAATCAGTATATCTCAACAAAGTCAAATAGATATCAGGTTAGTTTTTGGTTGATTACTGTTAAAGTCTAAAAATAGAAAATCTAGAAATAGATTGTGAAATGATAAATTACCAAAAGATAAAAGATTATTTAAAAATAAAGGGATAATACATTCATAACATTAATATAAACTATAATAAAAAATTAGACGAGTTTATTGATTTTTGCCCTAACTTAAATAAAATTTAAATAATAGAAACATATAAGGAACCTGATTAGTTTTTAGATAAAGTTAAAAGGTTAAACCTTTAAAGTTTTATCCTTAGAAATACTTAATTCTCAGATTAGACTTTAAGAAATTTATTTAGTTATCAGAATTAAAATCTTGAAACTCTTGAAATGTTACATAAGAATCCTTTTAATTACGAATTTTTCTAATTTATTCTCTAAAGCTTTCCTAATATAAAGAATCTATGATGAATTTAAGATAAGGATAATAATTAAATTGATAACTAGCAATAGAGTAAAGATTAATAGGATATTAACTTTGGAAATTAGAAATTTCTTTATAATCTAGAGAAAGTTTTTATAAAGGATGCTTAACAATAAAGTGATTAGATTATAAGAGTTCTGCTATATAAAGCTCCTAATATTAAATCATTAATTTTTGATAATTTATTTACTTAAGTTAGTAATACATAATAAGTAAATATGCAATTGGGAGAAAATATCTTAGTTTAGATATCACACTAATTTATAAAGTTAGAGTTTATTTACTTTTGATAATGCGATTTTGTTAGAGATGAAACTATCTTATTCATAATTTAAAATGCTCCTAATCTAAAATACTTAAATGTTTATAAAATGAATAAAATTAAAAATGAAACGATTCAATAGCTTGGTATTTATTCATCTAAACTAGAGTATATTTAATTAAGAGAAATTAATCATATAACAGATGAAACTCTTTACTTAATTTTTAAAAACTGCACGAATTTAAAGCTTATTTCCATTCAAAAAAGTGAACAAACTTTGAAAGGAAGTTTAGCAACTTAAAAATTATAATCCTAAGAGATAATTAATAGTTCTTTTGGTGAGAGCAATATCGAATGTAAAATTTGAATTAAATAAATTATTTAAATTAAAAATTTAATATAATTAGAATTAAAAGGGCTAAGTTTAGTAAATTAAGATGTAGTTTAAATAATTAAAAATTGTTCTAAGTTAAAAAATTTAAATCTTGAAAGTAATGAAGAAATAACGGAAGCAGCATTTCCTATAAGAGATGAGACTGGGTCTTAATATCCAATTTGGAGCAGCTTGAGAAAATTAAACTTAACATAATGTACTAAAGTAAATGTTTAATGAATCAATTTAATGAATCTACAGTTCACAAAAATAGAAATATTTTGTGAAAGACTGACAAGACTGAAAGAGCAAGAAATGGATTTTGATGTGAGAAGTATTTGACTTTGAACTAGAAATAAATAAATTAAAGTATTTAAAAAATTAAAATTATAAAATAATTCCATTATTTCATAAACTCTATACATTTCATAAATCTAAGTGCTAGATAATAATTCTAATAAAATAGATTTGGTATTTAAATTAATTACAAATAAGATTAGTATTTATATTAATTAAACTCAGTTTGATAAAGATTTAATAAAAAATAAAATGCTTAAGTAAAATGAATGTAATAAAATGTTAATAGTGTAATTTAATAAGGAAAACGTATAAAAACAATTAATATTCTTAAATTTTGATAAATCTTTTAAATATTAAAAAAATGCTAGAGTTATTAAATAGTAAATTAGTAATAAAATAAGCTTAATATTATGGATAAAAGTTATTGTTTATAAAAGGTATTAATATAAAAATAAATATTTTAATATATATTAAATTTATTGAGAAAATATTATTTAAGTGCAACCAACATCGTTGCATATAAAATGAAAATAAATAAAAAATAAATAAAAAATCAACTAAAAATATCAAGAGAAAGAGAATATTGTAAAAAATTTGGAAACATTTGCAAGAAAAAATATATCAAGGCGAAAAGAGAACTCAAGAATCACATATATGACAAGGAGAAAAATTGTTGAGATTTGAAACTTTTATATTAAACCTCAAGAGCAATCTAGAGGTTGGTTAGAAAGAAGTTGAAATACCGCGAAGAAGCCAAACATTTAATTATGTCTTGTCTAGTATATTAGTAATAGATAATATATAAGAGTTAGTAAAATCTGTTTTGGCTATTTTAGATTTTTTTTGTTCGATATTTGTTATGTATCTGAATATTTTTGTATCTTTTTAAGAAATTTTTATTTTCTACTTTGATTAATAATTAATATATAAAAAATATAAGTATTTAAAATACACCTTATATTAATAGCAAGCTTATGTAATCAAGCAAACTTAGAAATAGCTAACAATAATTATTTTTCTTTAAGAGATTTTAAAATTTTAATATGTTCTATAAATTTGTAAATTTATTAAGTTTAAATATATATTTATTTATAGATACTAATTTATATTGTTATTTGCAACTTTTATATCTAAAGCTAATGTAATTTCTTCCTTTTAACTTTTAGACATTTTATAAAGTAACATTAGCTAAAATTTTATTTGATAATATGTAAATAGTACATTAACTATCTTTTATTAATCGTTAATTATTAATATAGTTTTCCCTTTAGCTTAAAAGTAAAAATTTTTATTGTTATTATAATAATTTATTTTTCTATTTCTCCTTGTTTTGGACATTTACGTCACAAGTTAAGTGTACTGTTGCATAAGTGGCATCTTTTTTGGTCTATGGATTTTTCTTTCTTGCTTTTCTATTTTCATTGGTTTATTTTGAAGTCTTCTGCAAATTTTCTTCAATTTATTGGAGTCTTAAATCTAATTAAACTCAATTTTTTAATTTTGATTTCTCATTATTCAAATATCATTCTCTAACCTGCTATTCGTTCATAAACTCCAGCTTTAGCTCTTCAGTCTTCCATATGGACTTCATCATCATCTTCATGATTTATTAGGTCTTTACTTATTTCGTATATTTCTTCCTTCTATGAGTTTAAATCCTCTTCGAATTTTTTTTGATAAACGTATAAATTAGCTGGTTTATCTATTAAGAGTCCATTTATTTTATTTCAATGCTATCTAAATCAAAGGTATCATAGTCTATAATGAATAAATGTACTTCACCTTCTTCATTTATTTTTATTTTTTAATTACTACTTTTAGTGATTACGTTGAGTGGTCTCTTTTTCAGTTTTCAATGGAAGTATTGATTGTATTGATAATATTCTGTTCTGAATTTTTTTAGTATCTTCTTTGCTGGTTAATTTTGGTCTACATAAGGTTGAACTTTTTGAAATTAAGACGTGGTAAGAGAAAATATTTCTATCTTCTCTCTTGTTTTGATGAGGTGTTAAAGAAACCTTTCTTGAAGCTAGCCATTTTAATTTATATAATTTAAAAATATTTAATTATATAAATAAGTTACTATGTATTTTAAAGCTCTAAAGAAGAATTTAAGTATAATTAGTAAAAGAATAAGTGTAAAATAAAGAAATTGGAGATAGTTTTAGAAGTTAGAAATAAATAAGTAAATGATTAAACTTAACAAGGAATAGAAAGATTATGTGCTAAGGTATTGCTAACTATGAAGAGTGTAACTAGAGATTTAAATATTTCTTAAGGAACTTTAGAGAAATGATTATACTATGAAAATTAAAAGAAGGAACAGCGATAGAAAGGTAGTTTATCTCTCCTTTTTTTCATTATTATATAAACTTTAGCATGGATTTTGTGGTTTACTGATGCAATAGATTTGTGATATAATATTAAAGTAGTTGCTAAAGATTAAAAATTAAGACTTTATTTTTTAAAGTTGTTTAATATTTAATGCTAAGGAGACTATTTAAGATTAGAGGCTGCTAATTCTAAAACAATTTTGTTTTATTTAATATAGTAAAAGTGTTTAAGTTAAGACATTTATAACAAATGTAAATGGCAGTAAAGTTTTTCTTGTCATTGTGTGAATACTCTTGTTCATTTTTCTTTAACTCTATATATTCCTTTCATTATACTCCAAGGTGCAAACTCACTTCCATAAATGAAACTTATGGTTTAAATGGATAACTCAAATCAGAATCGAAACATTTAATTAACTAGATTCTTGCACACCTTAATTAGAGATTATTATTATATTAATATAAAATGGTACCTAAGAAAGTCCTCTTTTGTCTCGTTTATTAAAAAAGAATATTCTAACCTATCAGAATAAGTTCCTTAATAAGCTTAAAAAAATAATCTTAGGAGGCATATGCATAATCAATGTAGCAACGAATAACTAATCTACAATACGAATTAAATTAAAAAGATAAAAGATAGAAAAAATAGAAAAATTGATTGAGAAACTAGATTTATAATTTAAATTCATAGAAGAAACACTCAAGATAAAATTAAATCGCAATAATAATTAAATTAGAATAAATTGATAAATAATATAATGAAGTTCCTCAAATGTTTTAATCCCAATTTTCTTAATTTTAACATAAAATAAAATAATTTTAATAAAAGTAAGAATAAGAATAAATTTTATAACTCATTAATATAAGAATAAAATATTAATTTAAGTAGAAACCAGAAGGAAATGGATTGTATGAGGAAGATAAGATGGCGGACTAACAAAGTCCTACACAGTCTTTTAGTTAGGGAGAGAGAAAGGTTCGCCTTTCAGCTTTATCGAACCCACATAAACGCTCAATTTCTTGCTTTTTCTATGATATCACTTATATTATACTTTCCTTTCCTCTAAAATGGCTAGAAAGGATGAGATCAGAATGAAATTATTTTGTCCTCATAGCTGAAAGCTTCCAAGCAGTGTTGGCTTTCAGTATTAATTGAATTATCCACTTGCTCGAATGCTAACTAAAAGAGTCCAAAGTCAATCTCCAGGTGAACTCCATTATTTATTTAATAAATTTAATATATTAAAAATATTTATTTTTATATTTGAAACAACTGAATAATTATAAACTTAATTTTTGAATTACTAAAGTTTTATTTAATAGATATTGTGAAAGAATAGAATTATTAAATAAATTTACTTTTAATGAATACTTAAATTATTTTTCTTATTCAAAGTCAAATACTTCTCAAATCAAAATCCATTATTTTATCTTCGTGTGATACTTTCATTCTGTCACATACGAATTCTATTTTCGTAAACTGTTGAGTCATTAAATTTATCCATTAAATATTTACTTTAGAACACTATCTTAAGTTTAATGTTCTCAAGTTTTTCCAAATTGGATAATAAGATCCAGATTAATCTCTAATAGGAAATGCTTCTTCCGTTATTTCTTTATTATTTTGCAAATTTAAAATTTTTAACTTATAACAATTTTTTATTATGCTTTAAAAGCATACTCAGTAAGGATTATATTGCAAAAAAAATTTCTTTAAGTATATTACTTTTCCTTTGAAATATTAGTCAAGATCTAAAAAAGGATTCCATAACGAGATTCAAAAGAAAATAAAAAATTAATAACTTATAAAGAAGCAAAATGAAGAAATTGAAAAGATTAATTAACTTTAAGTCTAATTATGAACACTTAAAGGAAGATTTCTTTGAGCTTGAATTATTAATGAACTCCAAATGTGAAAATTAAACATTTTAGTTGTGAATCTCTCGTGAAAAGTTAGCTTATAAGGTATCTAATTCATAAAATCTATTATTCAAATGGGGAATTTAAAAAGGTATTTAATTCAAGTGAATTATAGAGTGGTTTAAAAGATTGCTAAAATTACTAAAGAAAAGAGATTTAAATGATGTTACAACTCTAACTTGAAAAATATTAAACTGATGAAAACTCACGAATGACTTCAACTTGAAGATAATAAAATCAAGCTATTCTCGTAATGAGTAAATAAAATGTTTTATTCATAAGTTAGAAAGTTTTCTTGCCAAAGGATTTATTACTTTATCATGCATTTAAATTAATATTTCCTAGCTATTATATTTATAAATTTCTAGCTTTTATTTGATATCTAACTATGCTTTTTTAAAATAACAGATAAACTAATATCTTCTAAAATAAAAAAATACAAACTAACTAATTTAATTAAAGTAAGTAACCTATTTTTAAATTTAATAATTATCTTAGCTTTAAATTTAATTTTATAGCTCTAAGATTTATTGAATTATTAATCCTTATTATTTATCATGCAACTCTTTATTTAAACTTAAGCAGAAGAATAAATTTAGAATGATTTACAGTTATTTATTTTATTTCTACCATTTTACTTTAATTTCTATCTAAGAGTAGTAATTTGATGGAAAATAGTTGCTACTTATTTTAATTTCAAAGTATACTCAAAGTTAATTTTATAATTTTCATAGTTTCAAAATTTTTGCATTATATGAAATTTAGCTTCTTTCATAAACGTCATAACAAGTTTTATAAATATTTAAAAGAAAAGAACTTTTATAAAAGAGAAATCCACTACAGTGACTTGATTAAACATTCTAGCCAATTAAAGATAAAAATACTAATTTAAAAAAGCATAGCAGGATATTAGTGAATTATACTTGCTAAGCTAAATTTATCATTTTTATTAATTAGGAAAAAAATATTATTGTTGTGCTTGGAAAATTTAATCTCTATTTATATTTTTCACCATTAAATCTTCAGTCTTCGTTTATTTACGTAATATAACTTCGAATTTTTTTCTATTTAAGAAAAAGAAAAATAATAGGAAGAAAAATAATTAGATGACGAAATAAAGAAAAATAAACATTATAAGAATGAAGATGCTTACAGAATATGAAAATAATCACTTAAATGTAGCCTTATAGATGTTTATATAATTTTTTAATTAGCAATTTAACTTAATTCAAAAAATAGAGAAACAGTATGAGAAATTGTAAAATAAAAATTAACTAATTACAAACTGAAGTAGAAAAAAGACTCTTGCTTAATATCAACTTACATGAATGCTAAATTAGCAAGAAAGATTTTCAGAATGATTTATAATTATAAAAGATAAGATTGTTATGTATTCAAAAACTTTGATATATTTTTATAGTACTTAATTGATTTAAAGGTTTAAATAAATATAGAAAAAATAAAGATTGATAGTTTATATTAATCCCTGGTATATGATTTATAAATAAGAGTTATTGTTGATTTGATAAAGTGTTATTACCAGTTATAAAAGGATAATTAAAGTTTGGTAAAAGATTCTATTTATTTTACTTAGAGAAATAATACAGACTGCTTAATCTTTGTGCAAAAAAGTCTTTATTTTCGAGTTAAAAAATTCATAAATAATTTTTAGAATTCTCTCTAAATATTACTTATTTAAGCTAAAACAAGCTAACTAACATTAAATAAGTAATTACCTTTTATTAGTTTCTTAAGAATAAAATTTTTATAATCTAATTAGACTGTTCAATTTACATATTTGCATTATTTAAATCTAAATGAAGAAGCGAAATTAATTTAAGAAGTATATCAGATAGATAAATAAATATTATAGCATTATAGAAAAGTTTGCTTCAACTCAAAAAGATAATTTTCACTAAATTTTCAGCTTACGATTAATTTAGCTTGTATTTAAGTAAGTATTTCTTCTATCGTTCACTAATACAATAAACTAATTATTATTTCTATGCTTATAATTAAATTTGAGACTTTCCTTTAATAAATAAACTTAAGAGTAATCTTAGTTTTGTTTAAAAAGGAGAAAATTTCATTTAACTATTTAATAAATTATAATGATATATTTTATATTTTTTATGTATTTACTTTAGTATCAAATCATAGTTGCTTATTTAAGCTTTAGTTATTTATAATTATAAGTCCGCATTAGTCTAGTTAGGATATTCGGCTCTCACCCGAAAGACCCGGATGCGGAATTTTTAAACGATTTATAGTCTAATAACCTATATTTAATTATAATTTCCTTTTAAATCTAAATAGAAACTAAGAACATTTTATATTTAATTTAACTTACCATAGAAAACAAACCTTTAAAAATAATTATATACAGAATTTTTATTTAGCCTTTCATTCTTTATTTTTATAAAAAAACTAATTATTTATAGATTTATTATGTTTAATATGCAAATACATGTAAAACCTTTTTATTTTATGTTGGTCTATTGTATTTCTATTAACTCATTTGATCCTATTTTAGATATCTCCGTATTTTATCTCTCTTATTACCCATTCTTTCTATTTAAGTTTTTAAATTATTCCTTTAATATTAAAATACTGTAAGTTATTTCTAAGCACCATTAATTTCTAAACAATATTCCTAAAGATATTAATTAATATATTTATTGAAAGTTGCGTAATCCTAAGGAATAAAAAAAGTTAAAATAATTACTAAGATGAGCCTAGAAAGATATTAAAACTGTCAACTATTTAAATGTTTTTCCTTTTGTTTATATCAATCTAATATATTTAGCTATTAATTTTATTAAGCTCCTATAAATTGTCTTTAAACTTCTCTTTAGAATGATAAATCAATTGCTTAATTTATCTTAGTTGTTTTATATATAAATCTAGCTATTTATTTTTTAAATTTCTTAATAAATTTGCTAAGTAGCAGCAATAAATGTAAAAAAGGAAGCAGTGTCCTTCTTACTAGATTGGAGTATATTTATTATATATCTAATTAATCCTAAAATTTGGTTCAAATTTAAGTTAATTAATAAAATGTTTTTATCTCTTTCATGTAATTTATATTTCTTTAACTAGTTCAGCTACATTAACACTAAAACAAAATTATATTCTATGTCTCTTAGTTTTTCTTAGTCTTAGTTATTAATCTTAAAGCTAGTTTCTTCTCTAAAAATTAATTAGAGTAAATACTCTATTCAATTTAAAACTTTACATACTTTTATCCATAATAAATGAATTCTTAGTTTAAATCTAAATCTAAATTTAGATTTATGGTTACTATATTTATAATAAGTAGTTCATAAGATAAAAACTATAAATACAAATAATTTTAAATAGCTAGTTAATAGCAAAATTAAAATCCTTTACTTATGTATTTAGTTTTATTCTGCTTTAACTTATTACTCAAAGAAGAACTATTTTTCTAAGTAGCATCAGTTATGACTGACTCTTATCTCATTTATTGATAAGAAATAATTTAATAAATGTATAAGATTCTATATGCTATACTTTAGGTTAAAACCTATAAAAGTAGAAACTAAATTTAGATTATAATTACAAAGGTTTAATTCTTATCTTGATATTTTATCTCTTTCTTAATATTTAGCTCTATTAATTAGGAATAAATTACCTTTATTTACTTATTTAGAATTGCTTTAAGTAATTAAGAGAAAGCTTACTCAATTAATATATTAAGCTATGCTTCTAGGAAGAAATGCTAATAATATTAATCTATTTAAGTTATTTTTAGAATTATTCATATTGTTACATTCATTTAAGATAATATATTAGAAATTATAAGTAAAAGTAGAACTTAAATTATGATACTTTACTATTTTTATAGCTGCTTTATTATTTTATTTAAATAAAGTATGTAAAAGATAAATACTTTATTCAATTTTTATTATCTGAGTTATTTAAAAATTTACGGAACTAAAATAAATTCCGACTTAGACAATTGAGCGAGAAAGGTATGCCATATAAAATAATCCTAAATAGAATTAAATAATTAATAAAATAAATAGGATTTTATCAAAAATTACCTACTATGCTTATATTTATAATTATATTACCTTACTTTATTTTATTTTATTTCTACTTTATTATATATTTGAATATAGATACTTTTAATAGAGCTTCTTTTTATTTATTCAAATCCTCTTTTCTATTTTTTATTTCTTTCATTTTAGTCTTTTTTCAAATCATTTTTATATGGTATATCAAATATTATAAGAATATAAATCATAATATGCTTCTATTTATATAACTAAAATTCTCAAATTTAAATATAAGGTTTTTCAATCAGTATCAGTATTGATTATTGTTTTTAGACAATAATCTTAATTATTTTATAAGAATTTATATACTTTTTATCTTTTATTTGCTAGAAGTAAAGGTCTATTATTCATAAGCCTTATGAAGATTCTCCTTTTAATTTATTTTTCTAAAGGAAATCTAAACACTTAATTTTAAATTAGAGAGAGTTTTTTTACTTATTTAAAAAGATTCTGATTACATTTATTTTAGATCTGATTGTTTCAAAATGAATTTAGTTATTCTTAACCCTTTAATTATATGTTTAATTTAACTCTGCTTCTAAATAAATAGTTTAATACTTTGACAAGTTTTATTCTTCAACTGTATAAAAATAGATACTAATTTCTTGGCAACTTTTAAGATTTTCTATTATTCATTAAATTTAATAAGCTCCTCAAAAATTACTCCTATGATATAGCAAACTGACAGCCTTCTATTAAAAATAACTCAAAGCGATATTAGCATAAACTACAATCTAAATACTCTATCTTAGCTTATTCTTCCAATTAATAATATCACTTTCTTCTTCTTTTATTCCTTTACTCTGTATAAATCTAGTAGTAATCTGCATTATTTCAATCCTATTGTAATCAAATAATCCCTTAAACATTTTAATTTAGTTATAAGGAAATCTCATACTTTTTTACAAAAGCATATGCCAGCCTTGAATGTATAAATACTAAGATACATTTTTTTCCAAAGTAATAGATTTGATAAATGTGAATAAGATATTTCCAATAAACAGGTTATTTAAATAAAAAAGAGTCAAATATTTAAATTTTCAAAGGAAAATCATGGAAATAGATAAATTGAATACAAAAATAAAGCTATAAGTTACTTTAGATTAAATTAATTTAAATTAAATTTAAGTTATTCAAAGAAGGGATTGTTTTCTTAATAGTTTCCTACTCCCTATCCAACTGATAGGTACTCGAACTCTTGGTGGTCTGTTCCTCCAGTCACTTTCAAGTCTTCGATGTGGATTGCTCCGAATATTGCTTTTCTTCCTATAAATATTCCCACTGCTAATTGGGTAGAATTAGGTTAGTTCGTTTCAAATTTTCTTTTGAATCTCTTTTCTTTATCTGCATTTCCTTCAGAGATGGCTTATTCTTCCACAGATAAAGCATTTTTTCTTAAAGTATCTTTCTTTAGTTAATTCGATTTGTTTATTCTAGACCTCTTCCAACTCCATTGGAACGGAGTGTGCTGTCTAGATCTTGATATCATTCTTGATATTCTCCATTTTAAGGTTAATATTGTTTTCAATTTTCTCTAACTTGATGTGCATGTTCTCGTTCATATCATATAGCTATTCCAACCGCCTGTCAAATTCGTCAATTCGAATATTCATGGCAGCTTAGTTTTTGTTTCTAGGAGCATGCATCTCTTCGTCGTCCAGGTATCATTGTTGTTCTTGGGCAAGCTCCATAACCTATTTCTCTAGGTCTTAGTTATGGCTAATTAACGCTATTATTAATTTAGCCATTTCCTCTTTAGCCATTCCGAGTATTTGTTCCTTGTTTATCTCACCGAGGTCCATATATGGTGAGAAGTTCCGAATTTGCGTCTGAAAGTCGCTTATCTTCTGCTTCTTTGGAAGATTTTCCGTTGAGGTAGTAGCATGGCTATGTTTCTGAGGCTGTCTGGGAGGAGTTGTTTAGAGTTATTTTTAGGTCTTCTGGGGAGAATGTTATTATTAGAGGGTCTAGGTTTGGGTTTTAGTCTTTAGAACTTCCTGCTTCCTCTCCTCCTTTTAGACTTTGGAGGAGGTGGTGTAGAAGCCTTTCTTAAGACCTTCCATATTTTTTATCAGTTATTTTAGATATAAAGTCTAATTAGTATAAATATCTTAAAAGTAAACTACACTACACTTGTTTTATTAAAGTGGCTAATAATATTTGCTTTGAATAATATCTAAATAGCTTTACCTTTTCTAAAATAAAGAAGTTTGCTTATGTAGTTTATTTTATAGTAAGATAGATTAAAATAAATTAACTTGCTAAGCAATTCCAAATAAGAGGATTTGAGTATTTCTATAAGAATAATGAATCTAGCATGCTAGTGAAGAGTAATTAATAATTTAAGCTAACAAACCCTACATTTCAACTCCCTATTTCTTAAAATGATGCTTAGTAGAATGCAGATATTTAACTAATTTGAGTAGAAGAGGATTAAGCTAATCTTAGCGTAAGGATAATTCTACATAAGCTATTCAATGTAATCAAGCTTTCTTAAGCTTTTGATTTTAAGCATAGTAAATATCCTAAAAACTATAAAAAAATAATAGAAAACTAAGAAATAAAAAACTTTTAAAGCCTAAAAAGTGAGATTTAAAGAGAAACTAAATCTACAATATTAATTACCTTCTACTATTGAATCTATTCTAGTTAGCTTCATTAAGTTTTCTTAAATCTAAACTTCTACATAAGAGTAAACTTCACTTTAAGAAAACTGAATGAAAATAAACATTCAATTAATCTTTATTTTACAAACTACTAGCAAAAGACTTTATTAAGAGATAATAAAAATAAAGAAATTAATTATAATTATTAATAATTGGAATGAAGTGACTTATTATTTAATAGCCAATTTGAGAAAAATTTAATTAATTTAACGAGAAAGTTCCGATATAAAATTTAATTTACCATTTATTGAAATAATGCTTTGCTATAAGCTTTAATTAAAGGGAAATTTCCTTGTCCAATGAGATATTTTAACTAACTAAGAATTTTAAATTAAATAATAAAGGATAAATGCTTATAATCTTAATACTTTGAAATAAAAACTATAATTAAGTTTCTTTCTATCAATTAATTTAAGCTAAGTTAAGGCTATTATAAACTATTGCAATAATATATTTACTAGCATATCAAAAATAAATGTACCTATAACTTAAAACAATCTAAAGCTTTGAAAAATAGCTATTATTATAGTTATAATAATAGAAAATAGTTTTAAATCCTTTTTGTTAGTCTATTTTAAGCTAAATAAGATAAATCACCTAAATATATATCAAATATATTTATACTTATAAATTATTTTAATTTGAAGATTTAACAAAAATTAAGAATTATAGCAACTTCAGCTCATCTCCTTATTAATTGTTAGACATAAGTAAAAGTAATTAGATAATTCCCTTATGTTAGATCTATAAACTTAAATAATTTACAACCTTCTTAGAACTTTTTGAAACGGATGTATTTAAGAAAATTAAAGAAAGGATCTAAAACTAAAATTAACTCCAATGCATGTAAACTTGTAAATACTCCTTTTAACAAAAAGACTGGTTAATAAGATTTTTAGAGAATAATTTCTTTTATTAATAATTTAAATAATTAATGTCTATTGAGTTATAAAAGATATTAGTAGATAAAAGCTAATTTCCCTCTAATAAATAAACTGATATCTTAGATTTACTCACAACTATCAACATACTTTAAAGGAACTATAATTAACTTTTAATACCTTTTAACAAGATATTAAAATAAATCAGATTACATTAGATAACTTCTCATAATAAAATATAAAATAGGAATAGAGTAGCTTGAATGTTCGTATATGAACTATTTACTTAGTATACTAATAATGGATATATTTTATATAGTGCTTTATTAAAATCTAAAATTTTATTTCACAATAAAGTAAAACATTATAATAGATAAATTATTCCCTTTTATTTTATATAATCATTATAATTAAATATTAATAGATTTTATTGTCTCTAAATCTAAGATTGTTAGTTTATTGCTAATCCATCTAAATAATTAACCTAGTGCTATCTTTTAATCTAAAGTTTTACAAGTTAGAATTTAATTATTCTATTTAGCAACTTTAAGATCCAAATATCTTTATATCTTTATACTTTAAACAAACTAGTTATATATCTTAATTAACTCTACCTTATATTAATAGATACTAAGTCTTTAATACTACCAATATAACTAATAGCTTCTAGAAATCTTAGCATTATCCAAACTTAATATTATAATACTAAAACTCTATTAACTGAACCAAGCATAATAGAAGATTAATGCTATCATTTTAAATTCTACACTAACTATGGCTATAATCATTCAATTATGATAATTTAGAGCTTTTAGATATATCAAAATATTTCTCCTTTTATATAATATATAATTCTCTTATATACATAGGTGCTTTAATTATGTCTCATTTTAGTCAATAAGTTTAAAAAGAATAAAGACTTTGAGTAATCATTTTTAACTAAGTTATTAACTAGATCTGGAAGAAGGAATATATTAAAAGAGTATTTACTTTTCTATTTAGATTAATGATTAAATATCATTGATATTATAAAATATTCTTCTAATAAACAAATTTTAGACCCTTGATAGTTGTTGGTATGAACTTATCTATTGTTAGCAATTAAAGAAATATTATAATCTCTCTCATTTACTAAACAAACGAAAGTCTTCTAGAGTAATTCTAGCGAAATATTGATTAAGCTAACCTTAATAAAAATTAGACTTTTTCAATCACTATTTCTTCTAGTTTCTTCTCAAGCTTTTTAAATTCTATTTTCTTTCATAGTCTTAAATTTATTCTCATTCAAAAAACTAAATCTATCCACTCCTTCAATTCCTTATAGCTAATAAATTTTAAATCTTAATGATTCTAGATAAATAGAAGCTTTAATGTTTATTAACTGATTTATATCCTTAATTAAGTATCTTACATTGCTATAATAGAATTAAATTTATTTAGCCTATACTTACTTACTTCATCTTTCGTCTTTATAATACAAAATTATATGGAATTTATAAGATATTATTTTATTACCTTTAGCTTATTTATCTCACTATTTCGCTCTATAAACTTTTGAAATATTCTAATATAATAAATATATAATAATAGTAATGTAGGTTAGCTATAAAGGTATATAAATAGTATTTAAATCAAGTAATATATAAAGTGAAGGGTATCAAGGAGTAAGATAGTAAAGGCTTTTATATTTTAGCACATTTAGTTAGAAAGCAAATAAATCTTAGAAGTATTAAAACTAATAGCTAGAATTATAGGTTAAATAGTAAAGTTCTACATTTATAAATGGGAAATTATTAATACCAAAAAACTTTAGTTAATTGCTTTACTAAGTGCTTTTTGTAAAAAAACTAGTTATAGTTAGAATAAACGACAGATTAAGCTGTAAGCTAGTAGGAATTTTTTTCCTAGTAAGTGGGAGATACAAGTGAAAAAGTGAATGAGTTTGGGGATAATTTAAATGAAAAGATTGAGTAGAAAGATAAAAATTAAAGACTTATAAAACTGATAAAACCTTAGACATTTAACTAGCAAAATATTGATTTAAAAAAGGAAGAAAACCCTTAAACTAAAGAGTCCTTTATCCATCATCCATTCACTAAAAATCTTAGCAAAACCTACTTTTAAAAAAGAGCTTTAAGTCTCAGGCCTTTATAGGATTTCAAGCTCAGCATAGATAGTTCTTCTTTTATCAAGAAAAATAAGAGTAAATTTTAAAATAAATATAAGCTGGAAAAATATATTGGATAGGGTAACTTTGGCAAAGTATTTTTAGGAAAAAGCAAATTTGATGAGTATACCTATGCTATTAAAATAATAAATGCTTAGTAGGATAAATAATTAATAAGAAGAGAGTATAAAATACTAAAAAGGCTTGTAAGTTTATTATTCAGGATCATCCTAATATTGTAAAACTATTTGGGATATATTAGGAGGAGTAATATACTCAATTTGTCACTGAATATATTAGAGGAAAAACTTTAGAAGAAGCAATGAGACAAAAAAGTTAATTTGGCTAGTTAAAAGTTATGCTTATAATGAAATAAATCCTATAAGGAGTGGCATATTGTCATTCCAATGGTATCTTACATAGAGATCTTAAGCTTGATAATATCATATGCTAGAATATAGAAGATAATGAAAACATTTGTGTCAAAATAATAGACTTTGGACTATCCATAACTTAGGATTAAATTGAAGGAAAAAGATTAACAGGGGACACCTATTTATCTAGCTCCTGAATCTTATTCAGGAGAATATTCAATAAAGAGTGACATTTGGAGTTGTGGAGTCATAATGTACGTACTTTTATCAAGAAAATTTCCATTTAGCAGCCAAGAAATAAAAACTTTTATTTAGAACATAAATAAACTTTAAAGCTTAGAAAGCAAAGTTAAGATATTTAGAGCTAAGTTTGAAGAAAAAGAATGGTTATAAATATCTAAATAAGCAAAGGATTTAATTAGTAAAATGCTAAAAGTAAATCCATAAGAAAGAATTAGTGCTTAAAAAGCTTTAAAGCATGAATGATTTAAAAGGTCAATTAAGATTAACTTCAAATTGCTTAAAGAGTACTTAGAAAGGATACTAAGCTTTTAGGTAAGCAAGAGAATAAAAATAGCAGTCTATTGATATATTGTCTCCTAGTTAATGGATCCAAAAGAAAAAATGCATATTAAAAATATTTTCACTTATATTGATTAAGATTAAGACGGAAGGATTTCTTTGAAAGATCTGATTAAATCTTTAAAAAAAGTTTATAAAGTAAAGGTAAAGAAAGAAGAAGCTAAAGAAATATTTAACTCTTTAGATATAAACAATAGCGGATACTTAGAATGAAACAAGTTTCTAATTGCGTGTTTATAGTGAGACTAAATCTTAAAAAATAGCTAATATCTTGATCTTGTTATTTAGAAATTAAATTTAAAAAAGAAGAACAAAATATAAAAGAAATATTTCTATAGATTCTTCAAAGGTAAACTAGAAAAAGAGCATGTAAAGGAGATAGTTTAAGAAATTTAATTTGACGACAAGGATTGCATCAGTACTGAATAGTTCAAGAGAATGATGCTAGAGTAGTGAAAAAAACACCAATATATATTTTTAATTTTCATTTTAAGATTTTAGAAAAAATTTGTTAAGAATTTTTCCTTGCTGCAGCATATTTTTTTAAACCATCTATAAATTAAAATTGAAATTGGCTTCAAATTGATGCTGAAATAAATGATTCAAATTTTATCTTTGGAACCAAGAGTGAAGAAGAGTCTGATATATAATATCTCTTAATATTACTTTTCAGGAACTTAATTTAATTGCTTCATTAACCTTTTTAATTAATTTGAATTAAAAGCTATTTATTACTTTCATCGTATTCAATTTATTTTCTTAAACTTATTTTTATTATTTATACAATTAAAATTTACAAACCTAAAGCATAGTTACAATGATATTATATGATAAACTTAAGCAATTTATTATTTATGATATATCCTTAATATTGTGAATTTTTATTTAATCTTTTAAGGAAATTTCATCTTAAATATTGAGTATCTATCTTATATTTATTGACTCTTTTTTTATATTTATCTAATGTCTTTTATAAATCCTTACTTGACGATGCTTTAAAAAATTACACTTAAAATAAAGGAAAAACAATTTCTTTCATAACCTTTTTCAGCTTAGTTATATCTAACTAATTTAAGTTTAAGAGATTTAGGAATTTGGTAAGTTAAATTTAATTTTCCTTGGATATAAAATTTTAAATATTTCAAGCATCATTTATAAGGAAGAAGTTTAATAATCTATTTTAAATGAAAAATAATAAAATTATATTAATATTTGGATTCCATTTAAGATGATTAGAGGTCTAAATATTACTTTCTAAAGAAACAGCAGAAAAAAAAATTCCAAATAAGAGTCTAGATATTGCAATATTAGAGCAATAGATTAATTTTATAAGTGATGCATACTTTTTTTAATATACTCTTAAGCAATAGAAGGCATTCCTTAGAAAAGTTAAATATTAAGATTATATAAAACTTAAGAATATCTAAAACATTTTCGTTAGATTAAAGTAAACTAAAACATCACTATTTATTTCTTTTAGCTATATATTCCTTTAAAAAAGATAAATAAATCTAAATTTCCAATATTTTTAGGCTTAGCTAGACTCTCAATAAATAAGTTAGTTTAATTTATTCTCTGATATTAAATAAATAATTGAATGCATAATCAATAGGTGTTCTACTATCAAATTATGGAATTGGCTACTTTAGTCTTTATTTGATTTATACTATATCTCTCAACTAAGATTCCTTATTAAAGTTAAGAAAATAATAAGGAATAAAGAAATAAAAGATAAATATTTCCTTTTTAAACAATCCTAAAAGATAAGATTCTGACTCTAAATACAAAGTTATTTAAATTCCTTAAAGCTTAAAAAGGAGGAAATAAGATTTTCTATAAATTAAGTCCTTGAATATTATTCATAATATATAATATAAAGATGAAAGATGGAAGATTAGACAGGATAAATGTAAGAATTATACTAAGACTCTTTAATTCCTTCAATGAATAAATGAGGAATGTTTAACTAAAGATATAAGATCAATATTATAATACCAATATTTATAATAAAATCAAGTTTTATAATATCATAGATTATACTTTTAGTGAGAAAGTATTAAAGAATAATAAAAACGTTGATTATATATTTTCTACTTATTTAGACTAAAAAAATAAAGCATAATAAAGTTTTAGGATTTCGTCTATTAATTTAAAAAAATGAAGATTTTAGTTATTATATTAGAATTTAATAAATCCAAATTTAGCAGGACAGTAAATATCTTTCCATTCCAATCAAATATTCAAAATTCTACAGGCAAAAGTTAATTTTTTAAAGCATATCAACTTCTTCTAATCTAAAAATAGCTTTATCAAATCTTAAAATAAATTTGGTTTATTAATTATGAATTTTCTTCCTCTAATTAAATCCTATAGAATATGAAATAAAATGATGGACAAACTAAACTACTAAATAGAATGTGATCGTCAAATAGCTTAACTTAAAAGCATCCAAATTACAAATTTCCTTAATAATATCTTACTCTTATCAATTCTGTTTAATGTTTCTATAATAACTTTTAGTTTATCCTTTTATTCATATACCTCCTTACTTAGTAACTTGATTCTATCTTTTTAATATTATAAGGATATAATATTAAACAGTCAACTATCACTATAAATTAAAAGTTTTTCGTATTTAGTAATAAGTTTTTTAAAGTTTAAGGAATTTCTATTTTCTCTAAGTTATAATATTGTTTCATATTAAGCAATAATTCAAACTATCTGAAACATAATAGTTAGCCTTCTATGATTTAAATGCATACAAGCTTTAGCAAATAAATAGGCTACCTTTATTACTAAAGTGAGAAAATATAGGAAAACAACTTTATTTAATAAAAGAACTACATCTTTGAAAGAATATCCTAATTCTATATTAAAGTAAAGTCTATTTAGACGCTCAATATGAAATTTTATTTTGATATGATTCGTTAATTCAAGCATCTTATTCTTATTCCACATTGATGATATAAGAATATTTAGTTTAAATTTATAGAAAACTAAAGGAAAATTATAATTAGCATCATATGCTTATAAAGCTAGGCATGCAAACAGTTAAAATAGAAAATACTAATACTTTTTATGCTACTTTCATAGTTACTTCAAACTCTATTTATTCACTTTAGAGAATAGAATCTAATTCCTCTTATTCAATAATAGTAAAAAAAATTTGGCTCTTTTAATCTTTACGAACGTATTCTTCTAGATGGTAGCATGGAAATATTTATTTTTAGTGAAAATAAGTATAGTAAATTAAGCTAGTTATTGCTTAAAACTAACATTAATTAGATTACAAGTTTAAGAATACTTTCCTTAGAGTATTATATCTGTTTAAAGCTGATAAAAAAGCCCTTTAGAAGAAGGTTTATATATCTAAAGCTTATTTGGATATTCTGAAAAAAAAAATTAATTCTTTTGGAAATAATATTCTATCTTTTATATAGAATAAGACTATTTTGTGAAACTTAATGTATATGAAATAAATTTTAAATAAAGAAGGAATATATTAAAGACTTTAAACTAGAAATTTAAAATCTTAAATCTATTTCATACCAATAAAACTTAAAATTCATTATTTTATTATCTTTTTTATTTTATTTACATATATTAAATATTTTTATGGTTAAAGCAAAACTTAAAAAAGTGTATAAGTATTAGAGATATTTTTCATTGACTGATTTAGTGAGAATAGGGTTATTAAGGATAATTGTTTAAAGATAAGTCTAAGAAATTTACTAATAAATAAAAATTAGATTATTTAATTTTTTCTACTTATAACAAAGAAAAAATCTAGAGAACTGAAAATTTTTTTTAAATACAATTTATTAAGAAACTTATTATTCTAATTTAGTGCAAATGAAATACCTTTGTTGTTTTATTTTTTGGAAATCCATTTTGAAGAATGTTAAAGCATTTCTCACTAAAAATAAACTTACTATACTATATATCCACAACATTTTAAGAATTTACTATCGACAGTTTAAGGTCACGAACATTATAAAGCACGCAAATCTGATAATAATTTTCGATTTTTAATTAAACTCTCTTTCGTATTTCATACTTTCTAGTTATAATCATTTCTTATTTTCCTCTAATTCAAATACTTTTTTCTTTTACTGAATGTTAGGCTATTTATGATTCTGTAACTTAGATCAAGGAAAATTTAAGCTGAATTTCCTTTTAGATTAAAAGCTTTTATATAATTTTAAAGCTAATATTACATTAGCTTTAATATAGATAAAACTCTCTCAATTAGTTGATACCAAAAGTGAATTTATAATAACTTGCAAATTGATTAAAATTAGGTATCCTCTATTCTGAAGTGCTATATCTTAAATCAATAAAATTATTAATTCAAAAACGCTTAAGCAATAAATTCTGTCGCTCTTTCACTTTCTGAGCCTTATTATATTAAACGAAGTTATTCATTTTTAAGATTTAAATGAATGGGTTGAGAAAGTAACTAATATATACCTAATTTTTTATGGATGATGATTAAAAGCAAACTAAAAAATCTAATTATCAAGCAAAGTTTTTACTAAAGTGTTGATGATTTTAAATTTATTTTACTATTGAATCATTTCTCACTGACTTCACCATCTAGTACTAAATTAATTTCCATTAAAATAAGTTAAAGAAACATATCTAATGGAGAGTGACTTAAAGAGGAATAATTAGAACTCCACTTTTTAAATAAGAAATAGAAAGGTGCTAGTCCTATATATAAATAAAGTGTTAAGATAAATATTAAAGATGTAAATTATTATATGAAATCATCCTTTTATTTCAAGTAACTATATTTAAAAAGAAAACTTTTTAACATCATTTAAGTATCTTTCAAATAATGATAAAGTTATAAATCAATTAAGTGTAAAAAAATAACTTTAGTATCAAATAGTTAAAGCTCAGCTAAACTATTAATATATTAGGTTTGAGAAAAGATAAAAGACTTTAGAGGATAGAACTTTAGAATAATTTAGGTAAATAACAATTTATTCTACATATTTAAAATCCTATGATGGTAAGGATATTTTACTTTAATATGAATAAGAATTGTTAGAACATATATAGGAAAAAATTTAATAACTTAAATAGAAAGTAAAACCTTATATTAAAGAAAATGAAGTTCTATATAAGGATGATTATAAAAAATTTACTAGCTGAAGCTATTAAAAAATTAATTATTTAGATAATATTAAAAGGAAATAGACTCAGAATAAATAATCAAATAGCCTCTAAATCAAAATATTTACTCATAGATTTTAATTTCAATAAACAAGTAAGCAAATCCAAATTATAGATGAGTTAAATGATTCATTCAATCTAAAATATATTAAGGATATTGAATTTAATAGGATGCTTCAACTGGAAACTCTATGACCAATTTATCAATAAAGTAAAAGAATTTCATATTAAAAGTAGTTAAATTTAAGTATGAAAGAGATCATATAACTACATTTGTTTTATTTTAGTAAACTAATATAAAAATATTAACTTAACTATTCTTTAAAATTTATTATATTCATATAGTTTGATAATCTTTCAGTTATATATAATCTCAAGTCACCTATCTAAGTTTGAAAAAAAGAACAGTCAAAATAATTTCTAAGCATTCTAGAAAAATATAAATAATTTAAATAAGATATTATTAACCTTTCTTAATCAAGCAAAGCAAGCTTTACATCATATATTCTTAAAAATGTATTTATATCTATTTAATGTATAGTCCTACTAATATTGATCAAAAATTTAATATATCTATTTTTTATAATTTATTAGACTTGACTTAAAGGTTAAGCTATAAAGTTATTTTAACGATTTTAAATATATGAAGCAAGTTAAGACCAAAAGGGTAACTATATTATATTTCGAAGCTTTAAAAGATCTATCAAACTCTTTTAGGTAAAATTACTATTTTATATATAAACTTAAGTAATTCATTTATTTTAAGATTTTATGATTTAGCCTTTCATATATTATTAGTAATATCTACTTGTAAAAGGAATATATTCACTTATTAAAGTACTTCTAACTTACAAAGGAAAATTAAGGTAATTAAGTAGACTTTAGAATTATTTTAGGATGAATTAAGTAAATTAGTGAAGTCTATAAATAGGAGTTTAGAAATGAGCTAGCTATTTATAAAAGAAATATATTGAGTAAGAATTTTGTATAATTTAACTATCATATAACTTATTTTAATTTAATAAGCTTTAAATACATTTAAGAATCAGAATACCCATAAAGATAAAAATTATTAATACTTTTATATTTATCTATTATTTAAATATCTAGTAAAGTTAACGCCAAAAATAGAAAATGATAAATGCTAATTTTGCATAAATGAATATACTTAGATATAAAAAAATGGTATCTTTGAATTATAGTCTAAATAATAGGTAAGTTATTAAGAAGCATAATTGAACATAAATTAAAGTTGATTAATTCTAATGTATTTAATTTATTAGATAAAGAGTAATTTAATGATTATTAATAATGAAATAGCTATATTAAGCAAAGTTTTATATTTATCATGTTTAGATTGTTCTATATTATTAAAGCTTAGTTTACATTAAAGTAGAGATAATTAGTATAGAGTCAACTTATTATTATAAGCTAGGCTTGTTTTATTTACATTTTTATTTCATCTTTTCTTTAAAAAATGTCGGTGCAGAGACTTGAACTCCGGTTTCGACGGCCACAACGTGGTGCCCTAAGCAGCTAGACTACAGCGACTTACTATATATAAAATAAAATAAAAAGATAATATTACTATAGATATATTTCCTATAATTGTAATTCTAGCTATTCATTACTATTTTAAAATATTAAATGTAAACATTCAGAAGGTTAACCATTAAAGATATCAAATAGGCAATAGTACAAGCAGAAAGTAAAGAAGTGAGTATCTGAAAAACTAAAAGATAATAGCAATATAAAATTTAAAGATAAGTATGTTAAAAAAGAAAGGCTTTTTACTATATAAATGCTTTAGTTAACTATAGCAAACTTTTAAATACTATATATATTAATGATAATAATGAAACTTAAAGAAATTATAGTAATAAACAATTTATATATATAGTTTGATAATTATCAATATTATGATATATATCACTAAAGTTAACATTATGCTTCATGTTTAGATAAGATACTCTTGTAATTTTAGTTAATAGAAAATCTAATTTTTAGTATTTAAATATCATAAAACTTAGTATACATTTGTAAGTTTAAGCTTTAGAATATAAAAGGAGGAAAAATAAATACATTTATATGAAATTTTGATTAATTTAAGACATTGTTTGAAGACTTTAATTTTCATTGTCTAGCATTAAAGTTTATAATGGTAAAATAATTAGTACTAAGCTCTTTAAGTTTAATAAAAAAGTTAAAAAATTTCAAAATCTAAAATTTAAAATCTTTACTAAAATAGCTGAAAAAGAATAAGAATATAAAAAATAAGAGATATAAAGAAAGAAAAAATGATTAAATTATAGATTTAAATTAGAAGCTATTTATGCAGAATATTTCTGAGAAAAAATGAAAATAAATTGTAATTTAAAAATAATATTTTTTAAATAAAATAACTATAGAAAAGCAGCTAAAATTTGTATATTTTTTATTAAAATAATTTAAATTATTTTTAGTTTAAAATTAACATTTGATTCCATATTTATGTTCGTTTCTGCTAAATCTTATCAAATCTTATATAGCTCCATCTACTCTTTTATCTCTAATTTAACTATTATGAAAATTTTAAAAGGGATAAGCGGGGCTAGAAATGATTTAAAAAGATGGTTTTGTAACACTTTTATAAAATGGCAGAAGAGGCTGATGTACCTGCTCTAGTAATAGACAATGGATCTGGTATGTGCAAAGCTGGAGTTGCTGGAGATGATGCTCCTAGATCAGTATTCCCTTCAATTGTTGGACGCCCTAAAGTATAAAATATTATGGTTGGAATGGAAGCTAAAGATTGCTTTGTTGGAGATGAAGCAATGGCTAAACGTGGTGTTTTGAAATTGACTTATCCAATTGAACATGGTATTGTAACTAACTGGGAAGACATGGAAAAAATTTGGCATCACACTTTCTACAATGAACTTCGTGAACCACCCGAGGAACATCCCATCATGCTAACTGAAGCTCCAATGAATCCTAAAAACAACAGAGAAAGAATGACTCAAATTATGTTCGAAACTTTCAATGTACCAGCTATGTATGTTTAGATCTAAGCAGTTCTTTCTTTATATGCATCAGGTCGTACTACTGGTATTGTTATGGACTCAGGTGATGGTGTAAGTCACACAGTACCTATCTTTGAAGGATATTCACTTCCCCATGCTATAATGAGATTAGATCTTGCAGGAAGAGATTTGACTGAATACTTATAGAAGATTCTATTAGAAAGAGGATATTCATTCACCACTTCAGCAGAAAAAGAAATTGTTCGTGATGTTAAAGAAAAATTAGCATATGTTGCTTTAGATTTCGATTAGGAAATGTAAACAGCTACTGAATCCTCAACTTTAGAAAAGACATACGAAATGCCTGATGGAACTACAATTACTGTAGGAAATGAACGTTTCCGTTGCCCAGAAGTTCTTTTCTAGCCTTCATTGATTGGTCGTGAATTTGAAGGAATTGATAAGACAACTTACACTTCAATCTAGAAATGTGATGTTGATGTAAGAAAAGATTTATACAACAACATTGTTTTGTCAGGTGGTACAACTATGTTCCCAGGAATTGGAGAAAGAATGAGCAAAGAAATGTCACAATTAGCCCCCTAGAGCATAAAGATTAAAGTCGTAGCTCCACCAGAGAGAAAGTTCAGTGTTTGGATTGGAGGATCTATTTTATCAAGTTTGAGTACTTTCTAGCAAATGTGGATTACTAAGAGCGAGTACGATGAATCAGGACCAGGAATCGTACACAGAAAATGTTTTTGAGTGAGTGAAGGAGAATTAGAGGGAAGTCTTTCAAGAGGAAATAAACTTTGAGTTTATTCCTGAATTAAGCTTCTTTCTAAACATTTATTTTATTACTTCCCAAAATATTTTAAATCTATATAATAAAAAAGTTATCTTTCTCTGTTCTTTTGCATAATCTTTATATACACTAATTTTTATAAAATATCTTAATAAAATAAAATCTTAATAGATTAGAGTAATTTTAATTCTAATCATTTCAAGCTAGAATTTCTTCATATACAAATAAAAAAAATAATCTTATTAATTAATTTAATTTATAAGAACCTTCTCTATCTTTAATTTGTTAATCTTTTAACGAAAGTAATTTTTTAAAAGAATGGATTACACTTAAAGAAAAACTACCTTTATAATTTATTTAGATAATGATGATTGAAATATTAAGATTAGATTTAATAAAGCTTCCTTATTTTTTAATTGATTTTTAACTTAAATAGCTTAATAAATTAAAATTGTTTCATTTAAGTTTATTTATTATTCATACTCTCTTCGCAAAAGCACTTATGATTTTCTGAAATTCTCTTATAATTACCTAATATTTTAGCTTTCAACTTGTGTAATATATTTTAGTTTATAATCCAATAATTTTTAATTTGTAAGTATGTGTAATTAAAATGGTGATATATTGGAAACTTTTTGATTATTGAATAAGAGAAGTAAATGCTTAAATTTTAAAAGGTTTATAGATTAAGTAAATTTTTGAATGTTTAGCATTAAAATAATGATGTTTGTACTGTTAATTAGAGGTAATAAATGTTTAATGTTTTGATTTATTTTCTAAATGTGATTTCTATGAGTATTTGAAATATATCTTTCTCTTTTTTCTTAATTAATTATTGTAGGATTATATCTCTAATCTATTTTTAAAGATATATGCTTTTAAGCTATCTAATACTGTTTCCAATAAATAGTATAGCTAAATTTCTAAAATATTAGTTTAGCTTCTAATAAAGGTGATATTATAATTAAAGTTTACTACTATTATACCTAAATACTTATTTAAGCTTATTTATTATTTGGATTTTAGATTCTAATAATTAATTACTAAGCTTATCATTTTATCTTCTATAGAACTCTTCTATTCCTTTCAAAACTATCAGAAATTTATCTCGTTTCAAATACCTAGTACTGTTTTTATCTTAAATAAAGAGTATTTGAAAGCTACTTCTTTAGTTGCTCTTTAATTTTTTTTAAAGAATTACAAAATTAGAATAATATATTCCATCTATGTCATAATCTATTATTCAGAAATCTTAATTTATTTCAAAAAAAATTAATCATCCATAGATAAAGATACTTTTTATCAAAGATATCTTTTGATAGATTTTTATTAACTTAATTTGATGATTCTTTTCTGAAGGTTTCTCTAGTTAATAGAGGTAAATTTTCATTAAATCATTAAATTTTAATGTCTTAAGCATCTTAAATAGTTTAGCCTTAGATATGTTCTATATTCGGCAATTTTTTAATATAAAACCTCTTTCTTTCTTCTAATATTTAGTGTCATTTTCTTTCTAAACTTTTTATTTTTTATATTTGTCTGTTAATTTATTTAGTTATAGTTCCCATTTACTCGGTCTTTTATTTACTCATTTTAAATGAAATAAATCCTATTAATAATAATCAAGATAAATCTGGAAACTCCATTCATCACTTTAACTTGGAAAGCAATCAAGCATATTCCTTGAGATAAATAGAGTGGATTACCTTATTTATTTTTCCCAGATATTCTGCTAATTTTTTTTCAGTGCGAAATATATAATTTTTACTCCCATCTAGGATTTAGTACCTTCAAAAAATATTTTTAAGTTTATTCTTTATAAAAAATTTTAACTGAATGACATTATGAAACTTCTTAAAGGACTTGTAGAATTATATTTTCGATTTCTATTATTTTAAATACATTTTTGCTGATGATGCTAAATAGATTTATCTCTCTTTTAAAAAATTAACAAGTAGATTGATTTTAATCTTCAAAGATTGCATAAAGTTTCAATAAGTTAGGGGATTCTAGAATAAAAGATCAAGCAAATTTCAGTATTTAGGATTCAGTCTGATCTTTTTTGCGGTTTTTTAAGGATTCATCATTTTAACTGCAAGCTTAATTATTTTAAGTTAAACAAAACTTTCGTAGTTACTTTTCCTATTTGAGTAATTACTTCATAGTTAATTTAAAATATTACTATTAATAGTATTAAAGCAAGAACTTGTAATGTGAGTTCTAGAACTAAATGCATTTCAATGCTTCCCTATCTTTCTTTTATAAGGAGAATTAGGATTTAAATTTTATACAACATTAGAAAATTCCATTTATTGGACTATTTCTTTATTTTCTAATGTTTAAACGAAGATTTACTTTATTAACTTATTGTTCTGTCTTCTATATACTATTATACAGTTTTATCCTTTTTGAGTTTGAGTTGCTGCTATATGAAATTAATTACTTTATCCAAAAGCTACAAAACTTCCTTATAAATCTAAACTTTATTTTCCAACTGATTTATTATTTACTTATCTTCTGCAACTAATATTAGTTTTTCTATGCCTTAAAATAACTCATCAATTTATTTAACTTTATGACTTTAAGTTAACATTTTCTAAACTGATTTAAGTGACAACTTCAATTGTAAGTTTTTTAGTTTTTAATCCCTTTTAGTATCTAATTATAAAGCCAGATTAACTTAATTTATACCACTATTTGCTTTGATAATGAAATCCTCAGTCTAATTTATTTCATTTAGCATTCTTTTTTTGATAAATCTTAGTTATATTAAATAAAAAGTTTTATTAATTGATGCTTCAGTTTTATTTTTTGTAGTCCTAAATCTTTCTTAGTTGTAATTTTGATTATAGAAGGAAAACTAAGTTGCTTTGCTTTTTATATGATGTTAAATAATTTTCTATATTATCTTCAAGTTTATTCACAATTAGATGTTCTACTTTTAATATAATATTTAAGTTATTATGACATGTAATAGGTATATTGCAGTATAAAGATACTATAACTTGATAAACTGATAAAGAATCAAATATTTATCCTTTATGTATTTTAAGCTAATTTAAGTTTACTTTTTTAATATATTATAAAGATATTTTTTTGGCTATCTTCTTGCTGTTTAATGAAATTGAATCCTCTTTTAAACCCAATTTTCTTACTCATTTAAAAGAAAGAAAATTGAATCATTTATTTGTGAGGCTATATAAATACATAAAAAGTCCCTTATAAATATATAAGTATTAGATATTTTACTTAGTAGCTTTAATTAATTAACAGTTCAAAATAATAGTATGTCCTTTGTCCTTAGCATTCTACTATTTTCCTTTATCTCTACCTTCTTCAGGTTTCATATTTTAAAGGTTTTCGAGCAGATCATAAATTCTTAACTTCTTCTTATAGATATTTCATTCGATGCTGGATAAATGGAAGTTATTTCCTTTCAGATATTGTCTTTTAGTTTGTTTTCTTACTTTTTAACTTATATAGATTTAAGATTAGTTTATTTCTGAATATTTTTAGATAAGTTTAAAATATTCTGAGCTACTCAGATTTTCTATAACTTAAATAATAGAATTTTGTTACTTGTCTATTAGGATTTTCGTATATTAAGAAATAACTAAAATAATGATAATTTATTGAAATTCATATATATCTAATATTTCCTTCACTTTTTAATTAGTTAGCTTTTCTATAGTCTACTGTTCAAAATAGTAGAATATTCAAATTAATTAAAAACTTTAAAAATATATGTAAACTTAATAAGAAGCTAGAAGTTATAGAATAACCATGATAATTAGATAGTTAAAGTAAAGCATTAAACATATAGCCATAAAAGATAAGTAATATAAACATATAAATGATTACTATAATTTGTTCTCTCTATTTCTTATTTTATAGCTTTTAGTAATTTTTATCTTCTTAAGAGGTTATTATCCTTAATTCCTTTAAATAATAAGCTTTACTTATTTATTTTTGTAATTTTCTTATTTTTATTTATTTCTCTCAATCAAACAAATAATTAAAGGATGATTGATAAAAGGGTATTAATATTATCCATATAAATAAGTAATGCATAACATTAATTTTAAACAATTATTTTACTATATGCTTCACTTAACCCTATTATAATAAATTATTATAAATAGCTGTAAATCAATGAGGTGCAATGCGCTCAATAATAAAAGTTTTTTAATATGTATTTAAACTTTTTGTTAAAACTATTAATAAACAGTTATAATGTAAAAGTATTTATTTCTAACTTATAATATAATATATTTTATTATAATATAGCTACTAATCAATTAGGGGTAAGTATCATAATTTATGATGCTTCATTATTTATTTTATAATTCTAACTTTTTCTTTTCTTTTTTCTTTCGCTTATATCATAATTTACCTTTATTAACTACCTTTTAAACAATTATTATAAAATGGCTGAAAATACTAGATCGTCAAGTATTTAGCCCAGCGAACCTATACTCTTTTAGAAATAAAAGCAGGAAGAGTAATCTAAATAAGATATTTCAAGTCAGTAAGGCTAAACTGTTAAAAGCGAAGTCTTGCAAGAGGAACAACTAGGGATTAAAAATAATAAGGAAGAATAAAAATAAAATATAGAGAAGTATGAGAGAAAATAATAGCTAAAATAGTCTATGTTTTGGAATAGCAAATATATCTTGGATTTGCTTACATAATTTCTAAATCTTAGTGATATAACTTAGTTATAGTAAGTAAATAGATATTTCTATAATTTTAGATATCTATTTAAGGAACTAGATAATTATAGAGTAAAAAACGAAGCATTATAAACGAAGAATAAGATAGAATGAATTTTGAGATAGATAAGTAAATCTGATGTAGAAACAATAGTTCTAGATGGAAAATTATTGTCTTAAAATGTGTGCCTATAAATTAGGAATAATTTGGAGAAATCCATAAATCTCAGAATTTAAAACCTGAAAAATTCCTCTCTAATGAAACTAAAGGTAGTTATAATAAAAAACTGATCCAATAATAATTTTGATTCCTTACCTAATCTATAAAATATAAAAAGTTTAACCAACTTAATAATTGAAGATACTATAATTAGAGATTAAAATTTATACTTTATATAAGAGCTAACAAATTTAAAATCAGTATATCTAAACAAAGTCGAATAGATATCAGGTTAGTTTTTGGTTGATTACTGTTAAAGTCTAAAAATAGAAAATCTAGAAATAGATTGTGAAATGATAAATTACCAAAAGATAAAAGATTATTTAAAAATAAAGGGATAATACATTCATAACATTAATATAAACTCTAATAAAAAATTAGACGAACTTATTGATTTTTGCCCTAACTTAAATAAAATTTAAATAAGATCAACATATAAAGAACCTGATTAGTTTTTAGATAAAGTTAAAAGGTTAAACCTTTAAAGGTTTATCCTTAGAAATACTTAATTCTCAGATTAGACTTTAAGAAATTTATTTAGTTGTCAGAATAAAAATCTTGAAACAATTGAAATGTTACATAAGAATCCTTTTAATTACGAATTTTTCTAATTTATTCTGTAAAGCTCTCCTAATATAAAGAATCTAAGTTGAATTTAAGATAAGGATAATAATTAAATTGATAACTAGCAATAGAGTAAAGATTAATAGGATATTAACTTTGGAAATTAGAAATTTCTTTATAATCTAGAGATGGCTTTTATAAAGAATGCTTAACAATAAAGTGATTAGATTTTAAGAGTTCTGCTATATAAAGCTCCTAATATTAAATCATTATTTTTTGGTAATTGATTTACTTAAGTTAGTAATACATAATAAGTAAATATACAATTGGGAGAAAATATCTTAGTTTAGATATCACACTAATTTTGTAGATTAGAGATTATTTACTTTTGATAATGCGATTTTGTTAGAGATGAAACTATCTTATTCATAATTTAAAATGCTCCTAATCTAAAAAAATTAGATGTTTATAAAATGAATCAAATTAAAAATGAAACGATTCAATAGCTTGGCATTTATTCATCTAAACTAGAGTATATTTAATTAAGAGAAATGAATCATTTAACAGATGAAACTCTTTACTTAATTTTTAAAAACGGCACGAATTTAAAGCATATTTCCATTCATAAAAGTGAACAAACTTTGAAAGGAAGTTTAGCAACTTAAAAATTATAATCCTAAGAGATAATTAATAATTCTTTTGGGGAGAGCAATATCGAATGTAAAATTTGAATTAAATAAATTATTTAAATTAAAAATTTAATATAATTAGAAGTAGAAGGACTAAGTTTAGTAAATGAAGATGTAGTTTAAATAATAAAAAATTGTTCTAAGTTAAAAGATTTAAATCTTGAAAGTAATAAAGAAATAACAGATGCAGCATTTCCTATAAGAGATGAATCTGGGTCTTAATATCCAATTTGGAGCAGCTTGAGAAAATTAAACTTGAGATAATGTCCTAAAGTAAATGTTTAATGAATCAATTTAATGACTCTACAGTTCACGAAAATATAAATATAGTGTGAAAGACTGAGAAAATTTAAAGAGCAAGAAATGGATTTTGACGTGAGAAGTATTTGACTTTGAACTAGAAATAAATAAATTAAAGTATTTAAAAAATTAAAATTATAAAATAATTCCATTATTTCATAAACTCTATACATTTCATAAATCTAAGTGCTAAATAATAATTCTAATTAAAATAGATTTGGTATTTAAATTAATTAAAAATAAGATTAGTATTTATATTAATTAAACTAAGTTTGATAAAGATTTAATAAAAAAAGTATAAAAGCTTAAGTAAAATGAATATAATAAAATGCTAATAGTGTAATTTAATAAGGAAAAAGTATAAAAACAATTAATATTCTTAAATTTTGATAAATCTTTTAAATATTAAAAAAATGCTAGAGTTATTAAATAGTAAATTAGTAATTAAATAAGCTTAACATTATTGATAAAAGTTGTTGTTTATAAAATACATTAATATAAAAATAAATATTTTAATATATATTAAATTTATTGAGAAAATATTATTTAAGTGAAACCAACATCGTTGCATATAAAAAATTTTATATCTAATTTAAAAATATAGTATATTAATAATATAAAAAGAAAAAAAATGTTTAAATTTAAACCAGGATTTTTCGCGACTTCAAGAAACCAGGAGTTAACAATGACCTATAGAAACTAGGACTTGGAAGAGGCCATTATTAAGGTCGTTGAGTTCAAGCGAGTTTCACACTTATGAAGAGAAGCCTAGGAAATTGAAAAAAATTATACAATCAGAAATATCAAATTAAACTACATAACAGTAAATAAACTATTATTAGCTGATAAAAGTAGTGCTGAACCTCCAAAAAAAGATAAAAAAGCTGAAGAAAGATAAAAGGATACTGAAGAAAAAACTTGAAATTGCAAAGGAAATAGAATCAAGACTCATGAACTAAGAAAGAAACCTTAACGCATTTTGAAACATTTTACAAGACCAAAACAGCCATTCATAGAACTAGCATTAAAAGCAGAAAGAGATGGACAAAATAAAAGAAGAAAATCAACAAATATTGTAGTATTAAATTGAACTAAGAGAACAAGAAACGAGTCAATATAATTAAAGGAGAAAAAAAATCAAAATTTAAACCTAAAAGAGAGGAGAAAAGATACTAATACTGCAACTTCAAACAAAACTGTGGAAAAGATGTTAGAAATTTTCCAACTTTAAATAAGAATACTGAAACCATTAAAAGAAGTTTGGAGAATGAAAATAAATAAAAAATCAACTAAAACTATCAAGAGAAAGAGTATATTGTAAAAAAATTGGAAAAATTTGCAAGAAAAATATTTCAAGGCGAAAAGAGAACTCAAGAATCACATATATGACAAGGAGAAAAATTGTAGAGATTTTGAAACTTTTATATTAAACCTCAAGAGCAATCTAGAGGTTGGTTAGAAAGAAGTTGAAATACCGCGAAAAAGCCAAACATTTAATTATGTCTTGTCTAGTAAATTAGTAATAGATAATATATAAGAGTTAGTAAAATCTGTGTTAGCTATTTTAGATTTTTATGTTCGATATTTGTTATGTATCTGAATATTTTTGTATATTTTTAAGAAATTTTTATTTTCTACTTTGATTAATAATCAATATATAAAAAATATAAGTATTTAAAATACACCTTATATTAATAGCAAGCTTATGTAATCAAGCAAACTTAGAAATAGCTAACAATAATAATTTTTTTAAGAGATTTTAAAACTTTAATATGTTCTATAAATTTGTAAATTTATTAAGTTTAAGTATATATTTATTTATAGATACTAATTTATATTTTTATTTGCAACTTTTATATCTAAAACTAATGTAATTTCTTCCTTTTAACTTTTTAGACATTTTATAAAGTAATATTAGCAAAAATTTGATTTGATAATATGTAAATAATACATTAACTATCTTTTATTAATCGTTAATTATTAATATAGTTTTCCCTTTAGCTTAAAAGTCAAAATTGATTTATTAGTATAATAATTTATTCTTCTATTTTCTATTTTCTCCTTGTTTTGGACATTTACGTCACAAAAGAACCGTACTGTTGCATAATTGGCATCTTTTTTGGTCTATGAATTTTTCTTTCTTGTTTTTCTATTTTCATGGGTTTATTTTGAAGTCTTCTGCAAATTTTCTTCAATTTATTGGAGTCTTAAATCTAATTAAACTCAATTTTTTAATTTTGATCTCTCATTATTCAAATATCATTCTCTAACCTGCTATTCGTTCATAAACTCAAGCTTTAGCTCTTCGGTCTACCATATGGACTTCATCATCATCTTCATGATTTATTGGGTTTTTATTTATTTCGTATATTTCTTCCTTCAATGAATTTAAGTCCTCTTCGAATTTTTTTTATAAGCGTATAAATTAGCTGGTTTATCTATTAAGAGTCCATTTATTCTATTTCAATGTTATCTAAATCAAAGGTATCATAGTCTATAATGAATAAACTTGCTTCACCTTCTTCATTTGTTTTTATTTTTTAATTACTACTTTTAGTGATTACGTTGAGTGGTCTCTTTTTCAGTTTTCAATGGAAGTATTGATTGTATTGATAATATTCTGTTCTGAATTTTTTTTAGTATCTTCTTTGCTGGTTAATTTTTGTCTACATAAGGTTGAACTTTTGAAATTAAGACGTGATAAGAGAAAATATTTCTATCTTCTCTCTTGTTTTGATGAGGTTGTAAAAGAAACCTTTCTTGAAGCTAGCCATTGAGAAACTAGATCTATAATTTAAATTCATATTCATAGAAGAAACACTCAAGATAAAATTAAATCTCAATAATAATTAAATTAGAATAAATTGATAAATAATATAATGAAGTTCCTCAAATGTTTTAATCCCAATTTTCTTAATTTTAACATAAAATAAAATAATTTAAATAAAAGTAAGAATAAGAATAAATTTTATAACTCATTAATATAAGAATAAAATATTAATTTAAGTAGAAACCAGAAGGAAAAATGGATTGTAGGAGGAAGATAAGATGGCGGACTAACAAAGTCCTACACAGTCTTTTAGTTAGGGAGAGAGAAAGGTTCGCCTTTCAGCTTTATCGAACCCACATAAGCACTCAAATTCTTGCTTTTTCTATGATACCACTTATATTATACTTTCCTTTCTTCTAGAATAGCTAGAAAGGATGAAATCAGAATGAAATTATTTCGTTCTCATAGCTGAAAGCTTCCAAACAGTATTAGTTTTCAGTATTAATTGAATTATCCACTTGCTCGAATGCTAACTAAAAGAGTCCAAAGTAAATTTCCAGGTGAACTCCATTATTTATTTAATAAATTTAATATATTAAAAATATTTATTTTTATATTTGAAACAACTGAATAATTATAAATTTAATTTTTGAATTACTAAAGTTTTATTTAATAGATATTGTGAAAGAATAGAATTATTAAATAAATTTACTTTTAATGAATACTTAAATTATTTTTCTTATTCAAAGTCAAATACTTCTCAAATCAAAATCCATTATTTTATCTTCGTGTGATACTTTCATTCTGTCACATACGATTTCTATTTTCGTAAACTGTTGAGTCATTAAATTTATCCATTAAATATTTACTTTAGAACACTATCTTAAGTTTAATGTTCTCAAGTTTTTCCAAATTGGATAATAAGATCCAGATTCATCTCTAATAGGAAATGCTTCTTCCGTTATTTCTTTATTATTTTGCAAATTTAAAATTTTTAACTTATAACAATTTTTTATTATGCTTTAAAAGCATACTCATTAAGGATTATATTGCAAAAAAAATTTCTTTAAGTATATTACTTTTCCTTTGAAATATTAGTAGATCTAAAAAAGGATTCCATAACGAGATTCAAAAGAAAATAAAAAATTAATAACTTATAAAGAAGCAAATCCGAAGAAATTGAAAAGATTAATTAACTTTAAGTCTAGATATGAACACTTAAAGGAAGATTTCTTTGAGCTTGAATTATTAATGAACTCCAAATGTGAAAATTAAACATTTTAGTTGTGAATCTCTCATGAAAAGTTAGCTTATAAGGTATCTAATTCATAAAATCTATTATTCAAATGGGGAATTTAAAAAGGTATTTAATTCAAGTGAATTATAGAGTGGTTTAAAAGATTGCTAAAATTACTAAAGAAAAGAGATTTAAAATGATGTTACAACTCTAACTTGAAAAATATTAAACTGATGAAAACTCACGAATGACTTCAGCTTGAAGATAATAAAATCAAGCTATTCTCGTAATGAGTAAATAAAATGTTTTATTCATAAGTTAGAAAGTTTTCTTGCCAAAGGATTTATTACTTTATCATGCATTTAAATTAATATTTCCTAGCTATTATATTTATAAATTTCTAGCTTTTATTTGATATCTAACTATGCTTTTTTAAAATAACAGATAAACTAATATCTTCTAAAATAAAAAAATACAAACTAACTAATTTAATTAAAGTAAGTAACCTATTTTTAAATTTAATAATTATCTTAGCTTTAAATTTAATTTTATAGCTCTAAGATTTATTGAATTATTAATCTTTATTATTTATCATGCAACTCTTTATTTAAACTAAAGCAGAAGAATAAATTTAGAATGATATACAGTTATTTATTTTGTTTCTACTATTTTACTTTAATTTCTATCTAAGAGTAGTAATTTGATGGAAAATAGTTGCTGCTTATTTTAATTTCAAAGAATGCTCAAAGTTAATTTTATAATTTTCATAGATTCAAAATTTCTTACATTATATGAAATTCAGCTTCTTTCATAAACGTCGAAAACAAGTTTTATATAAGTTGATAAGAAAAGAACTTTTATAAAAGAGAAATCCACTACAGTGACTTGATTAAACATTCTAGCCAATTAAAGATAAAAGTACTAATTTAAAAAAGCATAGCAGGATATTAGTGAATCATACTTTCTAAGCTAAATTTATCATTTTTATTAATTAGGAAAAAAATATTATTGTTGTGCTTGGAAAATTTAATCTCTACTTATATTTTTCACCATTAAATCTTCAGTCTTCGTTTATTTACGTAATATAACTTCGAATTTTTTTCTATTTAAGAAAAAGAAAAATAATAGGAAGAAAAATAATTAGATGACGAAATAAAGAAAAATAAACATTATAAGAATGAAGATGCTTACAGAATATGAAAATAATCACTTAAATGTAGCCTTATAGATGTTTATATAATTTTTTAATTAGCAATTTAACTTAATTCAAAAAATAGAGAAACAGTATGAGAAATTGTAAAATAAAAATTAACTAATTGCAAACTGAAGTAGAAAAAAGACTCTTGCTTAATATCAACTTACATGAATGCTAAATTAGCAAGAAAGATTTTCAGAATGATTTATAATTATAAAAGATAAGATTGTTATGTATTCAAAAACTTTGATATATTTTTATAGTACTAAATTGATTTAAAGGTTTAAATAAATATAGAAAAAATAAAGATTGATAGTTTATATTAATCCCTGGTATATGATTTATAAATAAGAGTTATTGTTGATTTGATAAAGTGTTATTACCAGTTATAAAAGGACAATTAAAGTTTAGTAAAAGATTCTATTTATTTTACTTAGAGAAATAATACAGATTGCTTAATCTTTGTGCAAAAGGTCTTTATTTTTGAGTTAAAAAATTCATAAATAATTTTTAGAATTCTCTCTAAATATTACATATTTAAGCTAACTAACATTAAATAAGTAATTACCTTTTATTAGTTTCTTAAAAGCTTTCTTAAGAATAAAATGTTTAATAATCTAATTAGACTGTTCAATTTATATATTTGTATTAATTAAATCCTAAATTAAAATGTGAATTTAATTTAAGAAGTAGGTTAGAAGGATAAAGAAATATTATAGCATTATAGAAAAATTTCCATCAATTCAAAAAGATAACCTTCACTAAATTTTCAGCTTACAATTAATTTTAGCTTGTATTTAATGAATTATTTATACTATTTTCCACTAATACATTAAACTAATAAATATATCTATGCCTATAATTATATCTGAAGCTTTCCTTTAATAGAATATAAATAAACTTAAGATAATAATAATTTTGTTTAAAAAGGTGAGAATTATATTTTAGCTATTTAATTATAATGATATATTTTATATTTCTTATGTATTTACTTTAGTATCAAATCATAGTTGCTTATTTAAACTTTAGTTATTTATAATAATAAGTCCGCATTAGTCTAGTGGTTAGGATATTCGGCTCTCACCCGAAAGACCCGGGTTCAAGCCCCGGATGCGGAATTTTTAAACGATTTATAATATAATAACCTATATTTAATTATAATTTCCTTTTAAATCTACATAGAAACTAAGAACTTATTATACTTAGTTTAACTTACCATAGAAAACAAAGTTTTTAAAAATAATTGTATGCACTATTTTTATTTAGTGTTTTAGTCTTTAGTTTTACAGTCTAAATACTCTATCTTAGCTTATTCTTCCAATTAATTTAATAATATCACTTTCTTCTTCTTTTATTCCTTTACTCTGTATAAATCTAGTAGTAATCTGCATTATTTAAATTCTATTGTAATCAAATAATCCCTTAGACATTTTAATTTAGTTATAAGGAAATCTCATACTTTTTTACAAAAGCATATACAAGCATTGAATGTATAAATACTAAGACTCATTTTTTTGCAAAGCAATAGATTTAATAAATGTGAATAAGATATTTCCAATAAACAGGCTATTTAAATAAAAAAGAGTCAAATATTTAAATTTTTTAAGGACGATCATGGAAATAGATAAATTGAATACAAAGCATAAAGCTATAAACAGTTACTTTAGATATAAAATCTAATTAATATAAATATCTTAAAAGTAAACTATACTTATTTTATTAAAGTGGCTTATAATATTTGCTTTGAATAATATCTAAATAGCTTTACCTTTTCTAAAATAAAGAAGTTTGCTTATGTAGTTTATTTTATAGTAAGCTAGATTTAAATAAATTAACTTGCTTAGCAATTCCAAATAAGAGGATTTGAGTATTTCTACAAGAATAATGAATCTAGCATGATAGTGAAGAGGAATTAATAATTTAAGCTAGCAAACCCTACATTTCAACTCCCTATTTCTTAAAATGATGCTTAATAGAATACAGATAAATAGCTAATTTGAGGTAGAAGAGAATTAAGCTAATCTTAGCGTAAGGATAATTCTACATTAATAAGAAATTGAGCTATTCAATATAATCAAGCTTTCTTAAGCTTTTGACTTAAAGCATAGTAAATATCCTAAAAACAATAAAAAAATAATAGAAAACTAATAAATAAAAAACTTTTAAAGCCTAAAAAGTGAGATTAAAAGAGAAGAGAGATCTACAATATTAATTACCTTCTACTATTGAATCTATTCTAGTTAGCTTCATTAAGTTTTCTTAAACCTAAACTTCTACATAAGAGTAAACTTCACTTTAAGAAAACTGAATGAAAATAAGCATTCAATTAATCTTTATTTTACAAACTACTAGCAAAAGACTTTATTAAGAGATAATAAAAATAAAGAAATTAAGTATAATTATTAATAATTGGAATGAAGTGACTTATTATTTAATAGCCAATTTGAGAAAAATTAAATTACTTTAACGAGAAAGTTCTGATATTAAATTTAATTTACCATTTATTGAAATAATGCTTTGCTATAAGCTTTAATTAAAAATTTCTTTATCCAATGAGATATTTTAACTAACTAAGAATTTTAAATTAAATAATAAAGGATAAATGCTTATAATCTAAATTCTTTGAAATAAAAACTATAATTAAGTTTCTTTCTATCAATTAATTTAAGCTAAGTTAAGGCTATTATAAACTATTGCAATAATATATTTACTAGCATATCAAAAATAAATGTACCTATAACTTAAAACAATCTAAAGCTTTGAAAAATAGCTATTATTATAGTTATAATAATAGAAAATAGTTTTAAATCCTTTTTGTTAGTCTATTTTAAGCTAAATAAGATAAATCACCTAAATATATATCAAATATATTTATACTTATAAATTATTTTAATTTGAAGATTTAACAAAAATTAAGAATTATAGCAACTTCAGCTCATCTCCTTATTAATTGTTAGACATAAGTAAAAGTAATTAGATAATTCCCTTATGTTAGATCTATAAACTTAAATAATTTACAACCTTCTTAGAACTTTTTGAAACGGATGTATTTAAGAAAATTAAAGAAAGGATCTAAAACTAAAATTAACTCCAATGCATGTAAACTTGTAAATACTCCTTTTAACAAAAAGACTGGTTAATAAGATTTTTAGAGAATAATTTCTTTTATTAATAATTTAAATAATTAATGTCTATTGAGTTATAAAAGATATTAGTAGATAAAAGCTAATTTCCCTCTAATAAATAAACTGATATCTTAGATTTACTCACAACTATCAACATACTTTAAAGGAACTATAATTAACTTTTAATACCTTTTAACAAGATATTAAAATAAATCAGATTACATTAGATAACTTCTCATAATAAAATATAAAATAGGAATAGAGTAGCTTGAATGTTCGTATATGAACTATTTACTTAGTATACTAATAATGGATATATTTTATATAGTGCTTTATTAAAATCTAAAATTTTATTTCACAATAAAGTAAAACATTATAATAGATAAATTATTCCCTTTTATTTTATATAATCATTATAATTAAATATTAATAGATTTTATTGTCTCTAAATCTAAGATTGTTAGTTTATTGCTAATCCATCTAAATAATTAACCTAGTGCTATCTTTTAATCTAAAGTTTTACAAGTTAGAATTTAATTATTCTATTTAGCAACTTTAAGATCCAAATATCTTTATATCTTTATACTTTAAACAAACTAGTTATATATCTTAATTAACTCTACCTTATATTAATAGATACTAAGTCTTTAATACTACCAATATAACTAATAGCTTCTAGAAATCTTAGCATTATCCAAACTTAATATTATAATACTAAAACTCTATTAACTGAACCAAGCATAATAGAAGATTAATGCTATCATTTTAAATTCTACACTAACTATGGCTATAATCATTCAATTATGATAATTTAGAGCTTTTAGATATATCAAAATATTTCTCCTTTTATATAATATATAATTCTCTTATATACATAGGCGCTTTAATTATGTCTCATTTTAGTCAATAAGTTTAAAAAGAATAAAGACTTTGAGTAATCATTTTTAACTAGGTTATTAACTAAATCTGGAAGAAGGAATATATTAAAAGAGTATTTACTTTTCTATTTAGATTAATGATTAAATATCATTGATATTATATAATATTCTTCTAATAAACAAATTTTAGACCCTTGATAGTTGTTGGTATGAACTTATCTATTGTTAGCAATTAAAGCAATATTATAATCTCTCTCATTTAGTAAACAGACGAAAGTCATCTAGAGTAATTCTAGCGAAACATTGATTAAACGAAACCTTAATAAAAATTAGACTTTTTCAATCACTATTACTTCTAGTATTTTCTCAAGTTTTTAAATTCTATTTTCTTTCATAGTCTTAAATTTATTCTCATTCAAAAAGCTAAATCTATCCACTCCTTCAATTCCTTATAGCTAATAAATTTTAAATCTTAATGATTCTAGATAAATAGAAGCTTTAATGTTTATTAACTGATTTATATCCTTAATTAAGTATCTTACATTGCTATAATAGAATTAAATTTATTTATCCTATACTTACTTACTTCATCTTTCGCCTTTATAATACAAAATTATATGGAATTTATAAGATATTATTTTATTACCTTTAGCTTATTTATCTCACTATTTCGCTATATAAACTTTTGAAATATTCTAATATAATAAATATATAATAATAGTAATGTAGGTTAGCTATAAAGGTATATAAATAGTATTTAAATCAAGTAATATATATAAAGTGAAGGGTATCAAGGAGTAAGATAGTAAAGGCTTTTATATTTTAGCACATTTAGATAGAAAGCAAATAAATCTTAGAAGTATTAAAACTAATAGCTAGAATTATAGGTTAAATAGTAAAGTTCTACATTTATAAATGGGAAATTATTAATACCAAAAAACTTTAGTTAATTGCTTTACTAAGTGCTTTTTGTAAAAAAACTAGTTGTAGTTGGAATAAACGACAGATTAAGCTGTAAGCTAGTAGGATTTTTTTTCCTAGTAGGCGGGAGATACAAGTGAAAAAGTGAATGAGTTTGGGGTTAATTTAAATGAGAAGATTGAGTAGAAAGATAAAAAGTAAAGACTTATAAAACTGATAAAATCTTAGACATTTAACTAGCAAAATATTGCTTTACAAAAGAAAGAAAACCCTTAAACTAAAGAGTCCTTTATCCATCATCCATTCACTAAAAATCTTAGCAAAACCTACTTTTAAAAAAGAGCTTTAAGTCTCAGGCCTTTATAGGATTTCAAGCTCAGCATAGATAGTTCTTCTTTCATCAAGAAAAATAAGAGTAAATTTTAAAATAAATATAAGCTGGAAAAATAGATTGGATAGGGTAACTTTGGCAAAGTATTTTTAGGAAAAAGCAAATTTGATGAGTAAACCCATGCTATTAAAATAATAAATGATTAGTAGGATAAATAATTAATAAGAAGAGAGTATAAAATACTAAAAAGGCTTGTAAGTTTATTATTCAGGATCATCCTAATATTGTAAAACTATTTGGGATATATTAGGAGGATTAATATACTCAATTTGTCACTGAATATACTAGAGGGAAAACTTTAGAAGAAGCAATGAATCAAAAAAGTTAATTTGGCTAGTTAAAAGTTATGCTTATAATGAAATAAATCCTATAAGGAGTGGCATATTGTCATTCCAATGGTATTTTGCATAGAGATCTTAAGCTTGATAATATCATATGCTAGAATATAGAAGATACTGAAAACATGTGTGTCAAAATAATAGACTTTGGGCTATCTATAACTTAGGATTAAATTGAAGGAAAAAGATTAACAGGGACACCTTGTTATCTAGCTCCTGAATCTTATTCAGGAGAATATTCAATAAAGAGTGACATTTGAAGTTGTGGAGTCATAATGTATGTACTTTTATCAATAAAATTTCCATTTAGCAGCTAAGAAATAAAAACTTTGATATAGAACATAAATAAACTTTAAAGCTTAGAAAGCAAAGTTAAGGCATTTAGAGCTAAGTTTGAAGAAAAAGAATGGTTATAAATATCTAAATAAGCAAAGGATTTAATTAGTAAAATGTTAAAAGTAAATCCATAAGAAAGAATTAGTGCTTAAAAAGCTTTAAAGCATGAATGATTTAAAAGTTCAATAAAGATTAACTTCAAATTGCTTAAAGAGTACATAGAAAGAATGCTAAGCTTTTAGGTAAGTAAGAGAATAAAAATAGCAGTCTACTGATATATTGTCTCCTAGTTAATGAATCCAAAAGAAAAAATGCATATTAAAAATATTTTCACTTATGTTGATTAAGATTAAGACGGAAGAATTTCTTTGAAAGATCTGATTAAATCTTTAAAAAAAGTATATAAAGTAAAGGTAAAGAAAGAAGAAGCTAAAGAAATATTTAACTCTTTGGATATAAACAATAGTGGATATTTAGAATGAAACAAGTTTCTAATTGCGTGTTTATAGTGAGACTAAATATTAAAGAATAGCTAATATCTTGATTTTGTTATTTAGAAATTAAATTTAAAAAAGAAGAACAAAATATAAAAGAAATATTTCTATAGATCCTTCAAAGGTAAACTAGAATAAGAGCATGTAAAGGAGATAGTTTAAGAAATTTAATTTGACGACAAGGATTGCCTCAGTACTGAATAGTTCAAGAGAATGATGCTAGAGTAGTGAAAAAGACACCAATATATATTTTAATTTTCATTTTAAGATTTTAGAAAAAATTCGTTAAGAATTTTTCCTTACTACAGCATAGTTTTATAAATCATCTATAAATTAAAATTGAAATTTTCTTAAAGTTGATGATGAAATAAATGATTCAAATTTTATCTATGGAACTAAGAGTGAAGAAGAGTCTGATATATAATATCTCTTAATATTACTTTTCAGAAACTTAATTTAATTGCTTCATTAACCTTTTTAATTATTTGAATTAAAAGCTATTTATTACTTTCATCGTATTCCATTTATTTTCTTAAAACTTATTTATATTATTTATACAATTAAGTTTCCAAAACTAAAGCATAGTTACAATGAAGCTATATAATAAACTTAAGCAATTTATTATGTATAATGATATATCCTAAATATTGTGAAGTTTTATTTAAGCTTTTATGGAAAATTTCATCTTAAATATTGAATATCTATCTTATATTTATTGACTCTTTTTTATATTTATCTAATGTCTTTTATAAATCCTTACTTAACGATGCTTTAAAAAATAACACTTAAAATAAAGGAAAAAAAAATTTCTTAAATAACCTTTTTCAGCTTAGTTATATCTAACTAATTTAAGCTTAAGGCATTTAGGAATTTGGCAGGCTAAATTTAATTTTCCTCAGAATTAAATAAATTTTAAATATTTTAAGCATCATTTATAAGGAAGTAGTTTAATAATCTATTTTAAGGAAAAATAATAAAATTATATGAATATTTGGATTCCATTTAAGATGATTAGAGGTCTAAATATAACTTTCTAAAGAAACAGCAGAAAAAAAATCCAAATAAGAACCTAGACATAGCAATACTAGAGCAATAGATTAATTTTATAAATGATGCATACTTATTTTAATATACTCTTAAGCAATAGAAGGCATTCCTTAGAAAAGTTAAATATTAAGACTATATAAAACTTAAGAATATCTAAAACATTTTCGTTAGATTAAAGTAAACTAAAACATCACTATTTATTTCTTTTAGCTTTATATTCCTTTAATAAAGATAAATAAAATCAAGTTTTATAATATCATGATTATACTTTTAGTGAGCAAGTATTAAAAAATAATAAAATCGGTGATTATATATTTTCTACTTATTTATATTAAAAAAATAAAGCGTAGCAAAGATTGAGAATTTCGTCTATTAATTTAAACAAATGAAGATTTTAGTTATTATATTAGAATTGAATAAATCCAAATTTAGCAGGACAGTAAATATCTTTCCATTCCAACCAAATATTCAAAATTCTACATGCAAAAGTTAATTTTTTAAAGTTTATCTACTTCTTCTAATCTAAAAATAGCTTTATCAAATCTTAAAATAATTTAATTTAATAAATATTAATTTTCTTCCTCTAATTAAATCCTATAGTATATGAAATTAAATAATGGATAAACTAAACTACTAAATAGAATGTGATCATCAAATAACTTAACTTAAAAACATCCAAATTATAAATTTCCTTAATAATATCTTACTCTTATCAATTCTGTTTAATGTTTCTATAATAACTTTTAGTTTATCCTTTTATTCATATACCTCCTTACTTAGTAACTTGATTCTATCTTTTTAATATTATAAGGATATAATATTAAACAGTCAACTATCACTATAAATTAAAAGTTTTTCGTATTTAGTAATAAGTTTTTTAAAGTTTAAGGAATTTCTATTTTCTCTAAGTTATAATATTGTTTCATATTAAGCAATAATTCAAACTATCTGATACATAATAGTTAGCCTTCTATGATTTAAATGTATATAAGCTTTAGCAAATAAATATGCTGCCTTTATTACTAAAGTAAGAAAATATAGGAAAACAACTTTATTTAATAAAAGAACTACATCTTTGAAAGAATATCCTAATTCTATATTAAAGTAAAGCCTATTTAGACGCTCAATATAAAATTTTATTTTGATATGATTCGTTAATTCAAGCATCTTATTCTTATTCCATATTGAAGATAAAAGAATATTTAGTGAAAATTTATAGAAAACTAAAGGAAAATTATAATTAGCATCATATGCTTATAAAACTAAACATGCAAACAGTTAAAATTGAAAATATCAATACTCTTTATGCTACTTTCATAGTTACTTCAAACTCTATTTATTTACTTTAGAGAATAGAATCTAATTCCTCTTATTCAATAATAGTAAGAAAAAATTTGGCTCTTTTAATCTTTACGAACGTATTTTTCTAGATGGTAGCATGGGAATATTTATTTTTAGTGAAAATAAGTATAGTAAGTTAAGCTAGTTATTGCTTAAAACTAACATTAATTAGATTACAAATTTAAGAATACTTTCCTTAGAGTATTATATCTGTTTAAAGCTGATAAAAAAGCCCTTTAGAAGAAGGTTTATATATCTAAAGCTTATTTGGATATTCTAAAAAAATAGTTAATACTTTTGGAAATAATCTTCTATCTTTTATGTAGAATAAGACTATTTTGTGAAACTTAATGTATATGAAATAAATTTTAAATAAAGAAGGAATATATTAAAGACTTTAAACTAGAAATTTAAAAACTTAAATCTATTTCATACCAATAAAACTTAAAATTCATTATTTTATTATCTTTTTTATTTTATTTACATATATTAAATATTTTTATGGTTAAAGCAAAACTTAAAAAAGTGTATAAGTATTAGAGATATTTTTCATTGACTGATTTAGCGATAATAGGGTTATTAAGGATAATTTTTTAAAGATAAGTCTAAGAAATTTACTAATAAATAAAAATTAGATTATTTAATTTTTTTTACTTATAACAAAGAAAAATCTAGAGAACTGAAAAAATTTTTAAATACAATTTATTAAGAAACTTATTATTCTAATTTATTGCAAATGGAAATACCTTTGCTGTTTTATTTTTTGGTAATCCATTTTGAAGAATGTTTAAGCATTTCTCACTAAAAATAAACTTACTATATTATATATCCACAACATTTTAAGAATTTACTATCGACAGTTTAAGGTCACGAACATTATAAAGCACGCAAATCTGATAATAATTTTCGCTTTTTTTAATTAAAATCTCTTTCATATTTCATAGTTTCTAACTATAATCATTTCTTATTTTCCTCTAATTCAAACACTTTTTTATTTTACTGAATGTTAGGCTATTTATGATTCTGTAACTTAGATCAAGGAAAATTTAAGCTGAATTTCCTTTTAGATTAAAAGCTTTTATATAATTTTAAAGCTAATATTACATTAGCTTTAATATAGATCTTACTCTCTCAATTAGTTGATACCAAAAATGAATTTATAATAAATTGCAAATTGATTAAAATTAGGTATCCTCTATTCTGAAATGCTATATCTTAAATCAATAAAATTATTAATTCAAAAACGCTTAAGCGATAAATTCTGTCGCTCTTTCACTTTTGAGCCTTATTTTATTAAAAGAAGTTATTAATTTTTAAGATTTAAATGAATGGGCTGAGAAAGTAACTAATATATACCTAATTTTTTATGGATGATGACTAAAATGCAACTAAAAAATCTAGTTATCAAGCAAAGTTTTTACTAAAGTGTTGATGATTTTAAATTTATTTTACTATTGAATCATTTCTCACTGACTTCACCATCTAGTACTAAATTAATTTCCATTAAAATAATTTAAATAAACATATCTAATGGAGAGTGACTTAAAGAGGAATAATTAGAACTCCACTTTTTAAATAAGAAATAGAAAGGTGCTAGTCCTATATATAAATAAAGTGTTAAGATAAATATTAAAGATGTAAATTATTATATGAAATCATCCTTTTATTTCAAGTAACTATATTTAAAAAGAAAACTTTTTAACATCATTTAAGTATCTTTCAAATAATGATAAAGTTATAAATCAATTAAGTGTAAAAAAATAACTTTAGTATCAAATAGTTAAAGCTCAGCTAAACTATTAATATATTAGGTTTGAGAAAAGATAAAAGGCTTTAGAGGATAGAACTTTAGAATAATTTAGGTAAATAACAATTTATTCTACATATTCTAAAATCCTATGATGGTAAGGATATTTTACTTTAATATGAATAAGAATTGTTAGAACATATATAGGAAAAAATTTAATAACTTAAATAGAAAGCAAATCTTATATTAAAGAAAATGAAATTCTATATAAGAATAACTATAAAAAATTTAATAATTGAAGCTATTAAAAAATTAATTATTTAGATAATATTAAAAGAAAATAGACTTAATATAAATAATCAAATAACCTCTAAGTCAAAATATTTACTCATAGATTTAAATTTCAATAAACAAGTAAGAAAATCTAAATTATAGATGAGTTAAATGATTTATTCAATTTAAAATATATTAAGGATATTGAATTTAATAAAATGTTTCAACTGGAAACTCTATGACCAATTTATCAATAAAGTAAAAGAATTTCATATTAAAAGTAGTTAAATTTAAGGATGAAAGAGACCATATAACTACATTTGTTTTATTTTACTAAACTAATATAAAAATATTAACTTAGCTATTCTTTAAAATTTATTATATTCATATAATTTGATAATTTTCAGTTATATATAATCTCAAGTCACCTATCTAAGTTTGAAAAAAGAACAGTCAAAATAATTTCTAAGCATTCTAGAAAAGTATAAATAATTTAAATAAGATATTATTAACCTTTCTTAATCAAGCAAAGCAAGCTTTACATCATATATTCTTAAAAATGTATTTATATCTACTTAATGGATAGTCCTACTAATATTGATCAAAAATTTAATATATCTATTTTTTATAATTTATTAGACTTTCATTAAAGTTTAAGCTATAAAGTTATTTTAACGATTTTAAATATATGAAGCAAGTTAAGACCAAAAGGGTAACTTTATTATATTTCGAAGCTTTAAAAGATCTATCAAACTCTTTTAGGTAAAATTACTATTTTATATATAAACTTAAGTAATTCATTTATTTTAAGATTTTATGATTTAGCCTTTCATATATTATTAGTAATATCTACTTGTAAAAGGAATATATTAGTTCATACAAATACTTACAAAGGAAAATTAAGGTAATTAAGTAGATTTTAGTATTATTTTAGGATGAATTAAATAAATTAGCGAAGTCTATAAATAGGAGTTTAGAAATGAGCTAGCTATTTATAAAAGAAATATATTGGGTAAGAATTTTGTATAATTTAACTATCATATAACTTATTTTAATTTAATAAGCTTTAAATACATTTAAGAATCAGAATACCCATAAAGATAAAAATTATTAATACTTTTATATTTATCTATTATTTAAATATCTAGTAAAGTTAACGCCAAAAATAGAAAATGATAAATGCTAATTTTGCATAAATGAATATACTTAGATATAAAAAAATGGTATCTTTGAATTATAGTCTAAATAATAGGTAAGTTATTAAGAAGCATAATTGAACATAAATTAAAGTTGATTAATTCTAATGTATTTAATTTATTAGATAAAGAGTAATTTAATGATTATTAATAATGAAATAGCTATATTAAGCAAAGTTTTATATTTATCATGTTTAGATTGTTCTATATTATTAAAGCTTAGTTTACATTAAAGTAGAGATAATTAGTATAGAGTCAACTTATTATTATAAGCTAGGCTTGTTTTATTTACATTTTTATTTCATCTTTTCTTTAAAAAATGTCGGTGCAGAGACTTGAACTCCGGTTTCGACGGCCACAACGTGGTGCCCTAAGCAGCTAGACTACAGCGACTTACTATATATAAAATAAAATAAAAAGATAATATTACTATAGATATATTTCCTATAATTGTAATTCTAGCTATTCATTACTATTTTAAAATATTAAATGTAAACATTCAGAAGGTTAACCATTAAAGATATCAAATAGGCAATAGTACAAGCAGAAAGTAAAGAAGTGAGTATCTGAAAAACTAAAAGATAATAGCAATATAAAATTTAAAGATAAGTATGTTAAAAAAGAAAGGCTTTTTACTATATAAATGCTTTAGTTAACTATAGCAAACTTTTAAATACTATATATATTAATGATAATAATGAAACTTAAAGAAATTATAGTAATAAACAATTTATATATATAGTTTGATAATTATCAATATTATGATATATATCACTAAAGTTAACATTATGCTTCATGTTTAGATAAGATACTCTTGTAATTTTAGTTAATAGAAAATCTAATTTTTAGTATTTAAATATCATAAAACTTAGTATACATTTGTAAGTTTAAGCTTTAGAATATAAAAGGAGGAAAAATAAATACATTTATATGAAAGTTTGATAGATTTAAGACATTGCTTGAAGACTTTAATTTTCATTGTCTAGCATTAAAGTTTATAATGGTAAAATAATTAGTACTAAGCTCTTTAAGTTTAAGAAAAAGCTTTATAAATTTTTTAAATCTAAAATTTAAAATCTTTATTAAAATAGCTGAAAAAGAATAAGAATATAAAAAATAAGAGATGTAAAGAAAGAAAAAATGATTAAATTATAGATTTAAATTAGAAGCTATTTATGCAGAATATTTCTGAGAAAAAATGAAAATAAATTGTAATTTAAAAATAATATTTTTTAAATAAAATAACTATAGAAAAGCAGCTAAAATTTGTATATTTTTTATTAAAATAATTTAAATTATTTTTAGTTTAAAATTAACATTTGATTCCATATTTATGTTCGTTTCTGCTAAATCTTATCAAATCTTATATCGCTCCATCTACTCTTTTATCTCTAATTTAACTATTATGAAAATTTTAAAAGGGATAAGCGGGGCTAGAAATGATTTAAAAAGATGGTTTTGTAACACTTTTATAAAATGGCAGAAGAGGCTGATGTACCTGCTCTAGTAATAGACAATGGATCTGGTATGTGCAAAGCTGGAGTTGCTGGAGATGATGCTCCTAGATCAGTATTCCCTTCAATTGTTGGACGCCCTAAAGTATAAAATATTATGGTTGGAATGGAAGCTAAAGATTGCTTTGTTGGAGATGAAGCAATGGCTAAACGTGGTGTTTTGAAATTGACTTATCCAATTGAACATGGTATTGTAACTAACTGGGAAGACATGGAAAAAATTTGGCATCACACTTTCTACAATGAACTTCGTGAACCACCCGAGGAACATCCCATCATGCTAACTGAAGCTCCAATGAATCCTAAAAACAACAGAGAAAGAATGACTCAAATTATGTTCGAAACTTTCAATGTACCAGCTATGTATGTTTAGATCTAAGCAGTTCTTTCTTTATATGCATCAGGTCGTACTACTGGTATTGTTATGGACTCAGGTGATGGTGTAAGTCACACAGTACCTATCTTTGAAGGATATTCACTTCCCCATGCTATAATGAGATTAGATCTTGCAGGAAGAGATTTGACTGAATACTTGTAGAAGATTCTATTAGAAAGAGGATATTCATTCACCACTTCAGCAGAAAAAGAAATTGTTCGTGATGTTAAAGAAAAATTAGCATATGTTGCTTTAGATTTCGATTAGGAAATGTAAACAGCTACTGAATCCTCAACTTTAGAAAAGACATACGAAATGCCTGATGGAACTACAATTACCGTAGGAAATGAACGCTTCCGTTGCCCAGAAGTTCTTTTCTAGCCTTCATTGATTGGTCGTGAATTTGAAGGAATTGATAAGACAACTTACACTTCAATCTAGAAATGTGATGTTGATGTAAGAAAAGATTTATACAACAACATTGTTTTGTCAGGTGGTACAACTATGTTCCCAGGAATTGGAGAAAGAATGAGCAAAGAAATGTCACAATTAGCCCCCTAGAGCATTAAGATTAAAGTAGTAGCTCCTCCAGAGAGAAAGTTCAGCGTTTGGATTGGAGGATCTATTTTATCAAGTTTGAGTACTTTCTAGCAAATGTGGATTACTAAGAGCGAGTACGATGAATCAGGACCAGGAATCGTACACAGAAAATGTTTTTGAGTGAGTGAAGGAGAATTAGAGGGAAGTCTTTCAAGAGGAAATAAACTTTGAGTTTATTCCTGAATTAAGCTTCTTTCTAAACATTTATTTTATTACTTCCCAAAATATTTTAAATCTATATAATAAAAAAGTTATCTTTCTCTGTTCTTTTGCATAATCTTCATATACACTAATTTTTATAAAATATCTTAATAATATAAAATCTTAATAGATTAGAGTAATTTTAATTCTAATCATTTCAAGCTAGAATCTCTTCATATACAAATAAAAAAAATAATCTTATTAATTAATTTAATTTATAAGAACCTTCTTTATCTTTAATTTGTTAAAATTTTAGCGAAAGTAAATTTTAAAAGAATGGATTACACTTAAAGAAAAACTACCTTAATAATTTATTTAGATAATGATGATTGAAATATTAAGATTAGATTTAATAAAGCTTCCTTATTTTTTTTAATTGATTTTTAACTTAAATAGCTTAATAAATTAAAATTGTTTCATTTAAGTTTATTTATTATTCATACTCTCTTCGCAAAAGCACTTATGATTTTCTGAAATTCTCTTATAATTACCTAATATTTTAGCTTTCAACTTGTGTAATATATTTTAGTTTATAATCCAATAATTTTTAATTTGTAAGTATGTGTAATTAAAATGGTGATATATTGGAAACTTTTTGATTATTGAATAAGAGAAGTAAATGTTTAAATTTTAAAAGGTTTATAGATTAAGTAAATTTTTGAATGTTTAGCATTAAAATAATGATGTTTGTACTGTTAATTAGAGGTAATAAATGTTTAATGTTTTGATTTATTTTCTAAATGTGATTTCTATGAGTATTTGAAATATATCTTTCTCTTTTTTCTTAATTAATTATTGTAGGATTATATCTCTAATCTATTTTTAAAGATATATGCTTTTAAGCTATCTAATACTGTTTCCAATAAATAGTATAGCTAAATTTCTAAAATATTAGTTTAGCTTCTAATAAAGGTGATATTATAATTAAAGTTTACTACTATTATACCTAAATACTTATTTAAGCTTATTTATTATTTGGATTTTAGATTCTAATAATTAATTACAAAGCTTATCATTTTATCTTCTATAGTATTCTTCTATTGCTTTCAAAGCTATTAGAAATTTACCCCACTTCAAATACCTAGTACTGTTTTTATCTTAAATAAAGAGTATTTGAAAGCTACTTCTTTAGTTGCTCTTTAATTTTTTTAAAGAATTACAAAATTAGAATAATATATTCCATATATGTCATAATCTATTATTCAGAAATCTTAATTTATTCCAATAAAAATTAATCATCCATAGATAAAGATACTTTTTATCAAAGATATCCTTTGATAGATTTTTATTAACTTAATTTGATGATTCTTTTCTGAAGGTTTCTCTAGTTAATAGAGGTAAATTTTCGTTAAATCATTAAATTTTAATGTCTTAAGCATCTTAAATAGTTTAGCCTTAGATATATTCTATATTCGGCAATTTTTTAATATAAAACCTCTTTCTTTCTTCTAATATTTAGCATCATTTTCTTTCTAAACTTTTTATTTTTTATATCTGTCTGTTAATTTATTTAGTTATAGTTCCCATTTACTCGGTCTTTTATTTACTCATTTTAAAAGAAATAAATCCTACCAATAATAATCAAGATAAATCTGGAAACTCCATTCATCACTTTAATTTGGAAAGTATTCAAGCATATTCCTTGAGATAATAGAGTGGATACCTTATTTATTTTGGTTTTCCCAGATATTCTGCTAATTTTCTTTCAGTGTGAAATATATAATTTTTACTCCCATCTAGGATTTAATACCTTCTAAAAATATTTTAAAGTTTATTCTTTATGAAAAATTTTAACTGAATGACATTATGAAACTTCTTAAAGGACTTTTATAATTAAATTTTTGATTTCTATTCTTTTAAATACTTTTTGCTGATGATGCTAAATAGATTTGTCTCTCTTTTAAAAAATTAACAAGTAGTTTGATTTTAATCTTCAAAGATTGCATAAAGTTTCAATAAGTTAGGGGATTCTAGAATAAAAGAGCAAGCAAATTTCAGTATTTAGTATTCAGTCTTATCTTATTTGCGGTTTTTTAAGGATTCATCATTTTAACTGCAAGCTTAACTGTTTTAAGCTAAACAAAACTTTTGTAGTTATTTTTCCTATTTGAGTAATTACTTCATAGTTAATTTAAAATATTATTATTAATAGTATTAAAGCAAGAACTTTTAATGTGAGTTCTAGAACTAAATGCATTTCAATGCTTCCCTATCTTTCTTTTAAAAGGAGAATTAGGATTTAGATCTTATACAACATTAGAAAATTCCATTTATTGGACTATTTCTTTATTTTCTAATGTTTAAACTAAGATTTAATTTATTAACCTATTGCTCTTTCTTCTATATACTATTATACAGTTTTATCCTATTTGAGATTGAACTACTGCTATATGGAAATTAATTATTTTATCCCAAAGCTACAAAACTTCCTTATAAATCTAAACTTTATTTTCCAACTGATTTATTCTTTACTTAAACTATCTGATACTAATATTAGAACTGCTACACCTTAGAATAACTCATCAATTTATTTAACTTTATGACTTTAAGTTGAACATTTTCTAGACTCATTTAAGTGACAACTTCAATTGTAAGTTTTTTAGTTTTTAATCCCTTTTAGTATCTAACTATAAAGCCAGATTAACTTAATTAATACCACTATTTGCTTTGATAATGAAATCCTCAGTCTAATTTATTTCATTTAGCATTCTTTTTTTGATAAATCTTAGTTATATTAAATAAAAAGTTTTATTAATTGATGCTTCAGTTTTATTTTTTGTAGTCCTAAATCTTTCTTAGTTGTAATTTTGATTATAGAAGGAAAAGTAAGTTGCTTTGCTTTTTATATGATGTTAAATAATTTTCTATATTATCTTCAAGTTTATTCACAATTAGATGTTCTACTTTTAATATAATATTTAAGTTATTATGACATGTAATAGGTATATTGCAGTATAAAGATACTATAACTTGATAAACTGATAAAGAATCAAATATTTATCCTTTATGTATTTTAAGCTAATTTAAGTTTACTTTTTTAATATATTATAAAGATATTTTTTTGGCTATCTTCTTGCTGTTTAATGAAATTGAATCCTATTTTAAATCCAATTTTCTTACTCATTTGAAAGAAAGAAAATTGAATCATTTATTTGTGAGGCTATATAAATACATAAAAACTCCCTTATAAATATATAAGTATTAGATATTTTACTTAGTAGCTTTAATTAATTAACAGTTCTAATTAATATATTCTCTTCATCCTTAGCATTCTACTATTTTCCTTTATCTCTACCTTCTTCAGGTTTCATATTTTAAAGGTTTTCGAGCAGCTCATAAATTCTTAACTTCTTCTTATAGATATTTCATTCGATGCTGGATAAATGGAAGTTATTTCCTTTCAGATATTGTCCTTTAGTTTGTTTTCTTACTTTTTAACTTATATAGATTTAAGATTAGTTTATTTCTGAATATTTTTAGATAAGTTTAAAATATTCTGAGCTACTCATATTTTCTATAACTTAAATAATAGAATTTTGTTACTTGTCTATTAGGATTTTCGTATATTAAGAAATAACTAAAATAATGATAATTTATTGAAATTCATATATATCTAATATTTCCTTCACTTTTTAATTAGTTAGCTTTTCTATAGCCTACTGTTCAAAATAGTAGAATATTCAAATTAATTAAAAACTTTAAAAATATATGTAAACTTAATAAGAAGCTAGAAGTTATAGAATAACCATGATAATTAGATAGTTAAAGTAAAGCATTAAACATATAGCCATAAAAGATAAGTAATATAAACATATAAATGATTACTATAATTTGTTCTCTCTATTTCTTATTTTATAGCTTTTAGTAATTTTTATCTTCTTAAGAGGTTATTATCCTTAATTCCTTTAAATAATAAGCTTTACTTATTTATTTTTGTAATTTTCTTTCTTTTATTTATTTCTCTCAATCAAACAAATAATTAAAGGATGATTGATAAAAGAGTATTAATATTATCCATATAAATAAGTAATGCATAACATTAATTTTAAACAATTATTTTACTATATGCTTCACTTAACCCTATTATAATAAATTATTATAAATAGCTGTGCATCAATGAGGTGCTATGCGCTCAATAATACAAGTTTTTTAATATGCATTTAAACTTTTTGTTAAAACTATTAATAAACAGTTATAATGTAAAAGTATTTATTTCTAACTTATAATATAATATATTTTATTATAATATAGCTACTAATCAATTAGGGGTAAGTATCATAATTTATGATGCTTCATTATTTATTTTATAATTCTAACTTTTTCTTTTCTTTTTCTTTCGCTTATATCATAATTTACCTTTATTAACTACCTTTTAATCAATTATTATAAAATGGCTGAAAATACTAGAACGTCAAGTATTTAGCCCAGAGAACCTATACTCTTATAGAAATAAAAGCAGGAAGAGTAATCTGAATAAGATATTTCAAGTCAGTAAGGCTAAACTGTTAAAAGCGAAGTCTTGCAAGAGGAACAACTAGGGATGAAAAATAATAAGGAAGAATAAAAATAAAATATAGAGAAGCATGAGAGGAAATATTAGCTAAAATAGTCTATGTTTTGGAATAGCAAATATATCTTGGATTTGCTTACATAATTTCTAAATCTAAATGATATAGCTTAGTTACAGTAAGTAAATAGATATTTCTATAATTTTAGTTATCTATTTAAGGAACTAGATACTTAAATAATATATAATGATATTTAAATTACAAAGAATAAGATAGAATGAATTTTGAGATAGATAAGTAAATCTGATGTAGAAAAAATAGTTCTAGATGGAAACTTTTTGTCTAAAAATGAGTGCCTATAAATTAGGATTAATTTGGAGAAATCTATAAACCTCAGAATTTAAAAACTGAAAAATTCCTCTCTAATAAAACTAAAGGAAGTTGTAATACAAAACTGATTCAATAATAATTTTGATTCCTTACCTGATCTATAAAATTTAAAAAGTTTAACCAGCTTAAAAATTGAAGATACTATAATTAGAGATTAAAATTTATACTTTATGCAAGAGTTAACAAATTTAAAATCAGTATATCTCAGCAATGTTGAATAGATATCAGGTTAGTTTTTGGTTGATTACTGTTAAAGTCTAAAAATAGAAAATCTAGAAATAGATTGTGAAATGATAAATTACCAAAAGATAAAAGATTATTTAAAAATAAAGGGATAATATATTCATAACATTAATATAAACTCTAATACTAAATTAGACGAGCTTATTGATTTTTGCCCTAACTTAAAGGAAATATAAATAAGATCAACATATAAAGAACCTGATTAATTTTTAGATAAAGTTAAAAGGTTGAAACTTTAAAGTTTTAGCCTTAGAAATACTTAATTCTCAGATTAGACTTTAAGAAATTTATTTAGTAATCAGAATTAAAATCTTGAAGCAATTGAAATGTTACATAATAATCCTTTTAATTACGAATTTTTCTAATTTATTCTCTAAAGCTCTCCTAATATAAAGAATCTATAATGAATTTAAGAAAATAGTAATAAATAAGTTAATAACTAGCAATAGAGTTAATAATAATAAGATATAAAATTTGTAAGGTAGGAATTACTTTAATATCTAGAGAAAGCTTTTATTAGAAATGTTTAACAATAAAGTGATTGGATTTTAAGAGTTCTGCTATATAAAGCTCCTAATATTAAATAATTAATTTTTTTTAATTGATTTACTTAAGTTAGTAATACATAATAAGTAAATATGCAATTGGGAGAAAATATCTTAGTTTAGATACCACACTAATTTATAAAGTTAGAGCTTATTCACTTTTGATAATGTGATTTTGTTAGAGATGAAACTATCTTGTATATAATATAAAATGCTCCTAATCTTAAAAAATTAGATGTTTGAAAAATGAATCAAATAAAAAATGAAACGATTCAATAGCTTGGTATTTATTCATCTAAACTAGAGTATATTTAATTAATAGAAATGAATCATATAACAGATGAAACTCTTTACTTAATTTTTAAAAACTGCACGAATTTAAAGCTTATTTCCATTCATAAAAGTGAACAAACTTTGAAAGGAAGTTTAGCAACTTAAAAATTATAATCCTAAGAGATAATTAATAGTTCTTTTAGTGAGAGCAATATCGAATGTAAAATTTGAATTAAATAAATTATTTAAATTAAAAATTTAATATAATTATAATTAGAAGGGCTAAGTTTAGTAAATTAAGACATTATTTTAATAATAAAAAACTGTTCTAAGTTACAAAATTTAAGTTTATAAGATAATAAAGAAATAACGGAAACAGCATTCCCTATAAGAGACGAATCAGGAACTTAATATGCAATTTGGAGTAACTTGAGAAAATTAAATTTAATATAATGTACTAAAGTAAATGTTTAATGAATCAATTTAATGACTCTACAGTTCACGAAAATATAAATATAGTGTGAAAGACTGAGAAAATTTAAAGAGCAAGAAATGGATTTTGATGTGAGAAGTATTTGACTTTGAACTAGAAATAAATAAATTAAAGTATTTAAAAAATTAAAATTATAAAATAATTCCATTATTTCATAAACTCTATACATTTCATAAATCTGAGTGCTAAATAATAATTCTAATTAAAATAGATTTGGTATTTAAATTAATTAAAAATAAGATTAGTATTTATATTAATTAAACTAAGTTTGATAAAGATTTAATAAAAAAAGTATAAAAGCTTAAGTAAAATGAATATAATAAAATGCTAATAGTGTAATTTAATAAGGAAAAAGTATAAAAACAATTAATATTCTTAAATTTTGATAAATCTTTTAAATATTAAAAAAAATGCTAGATTTATTAAATAGTAAATTAGTAATAAAGTAAGCTTAACATTATTGATAAAAGTTGTTGTTTATAAAAGGTATTAATATAAAAATAAATATTTTAATATATATTAAATTTATTGAGAAAATATTATTTAAGTGAAACCAACATCGTTGCATATAAAAAATTTTATATCTAATTTAAAAATATAGTATATTAATAATATAAAAAGAAACGAAGTGTCATTTTTTAAAACAGGATTTTTCGCGGCTTCAAGAAACCAGGAGTTAGTAACGACCTATAGAAACTAGGACTTGGAAGAGGCCATTATTAAGGTCGTTGAGTTCAAGCGAGTTTCACACTTATGAAGAGAAGCCTAGGAAATTGAAAAAAATTATACAATCAGAAATATCAAATTAAACTACATAACAGTAAATAAACTATTATTAGCTGATAAAAGTAGTGCTGAACCTCCAGAAAAAGATAAAAAAGCTGAAGAAAGATAAAAGGATACTGAAGAAAAAACTTGAAATTGCAAAGGAAATAGAATCAAGACTCATGAACTAAGAAAGAAACCTTAACGCATTTTGAAACATTTTACAAGGCCAAAACAGCCATTCATAGAACTAGCATTAAAAGCAGAAAGAGATGGACAAAATAAAAGAAGAAAATTAACAATATTGTAGTATTAAATGGAACTAAGAGAACAAGAAACGATCAAATATAATTAAAGGAGAAAAAAAATCAAGATTTAGACCTAAAAGAGAGGAGAAAAGATACTAATACTGCAACTTCAAACAAAACTGTGGAAAAGATGTTAGAAATTTTCCAACTTAAAATAAAAATACTGAAACTATTAAAAGAAGTTTGGAGAATGAAAATAAATAAAAAATCAACTAAAACTATCAAAAGAAAGAGTATATTGTAAAAAATTTGGAAACATTTGCAAGAAAAAATATATCAAGGAGAAAGAAGAACTCAAGAATCACATATATTACAAGGAGAAAAATTGTAGAGATTTTGAAACTTTTATATTAAACCTCAAGAGCAATCTAGAGGTTGGTTAGAAAGAAGTTGAAATACCGCGAAGAAGCCAAACATTTAATTATGTCTTGTCTAGTAAATTAGTAATAGATAATATATAAGAATTAGTAAAATCTGTTTTGGCTATTTTAGATTTTTTATGTTCGATGTTTGTTATGTATCTGAATATTTTTGTATCTTTTTAAGAAATTTTTATTTTCTACTTTGATTAATAATTAATATATAAAAAATATAAGTATTTAAAATACACCTTATATTAATAGCAAGCTTACGTAATCAAGCAAACTTAGAAATAGCTAACAATAATAATTTTTTAAGAGATTTTAAAACTTTAATATGTTCTATAAATTTGTAAATTTATTAAGTTTAAGTATATATTTATTTATAGATACTAATTATATTGTTATTTTCAACTTTTATATCTAAAGCTAATGTAATTTCTTCCTTTTAACTTTTAGACATTTTATAAAGTAACATTAGCTAAAATTTTATTTGATAATATGTAAATAGTACATTAACTATCTTTTATTAATCATTAATTATTAATATAGTTTTCCCTTTAGCTTAAAAGTAAAAATTGATTTATTAGTATAATAATTTATTCTTCTATTTTCTATTTTCTCCTTGTTTTGGACATTTACGTCACAAGTGAAGCGTATTGTTGCATAAGTGGCATCTTTTTTGGTCTATGGATTTTTCTTTCTTGTTTTTCTATTTTCATGGTTTCTTTTGAAGTCTTCTGCAATTTTCTTCAATTTATTGGAGTCTTAAATCTAATTAAACTCAGTTTTTTTATTTTGCTCTCTCATTATTCAAATATCATTCTCTAACCTGCTATTCGTTCATAAACTCCAGCTTTAGCTCTTCATTCTACCCTATGGACTTCATCATCATCTTCCTGATTTATTAGGTCTTTAGTTATTTCGTATATTTCTTCCTTCTATGAGTTTAAGTCCTCTTCGAATTTTTTTTTTGATAAACGTATAAATTAGCTGGTTTATCTATTAAGAGTCCATTTATTTTATTTCAATGTTATCTAAATCAAAGGTATCATAGTCTATAATGAATAAACTTACTTCACCTTCTTCATTTATTTTTTAATTTCTAATTTTAGTGATTACGTTAAATAATCTCTTTTTCAGTTTTCAATGGAAATGTTGATTGTATTGTTAACTTTTCTGTTCTGAATTTCTTTAAGTATCTTCTTTGCTGGTTAATTTTTGACAACATAAGGTTGAACTTTTTGAAGTTAAGACGTGGTAAGAGAAAATACTTCTATCTTCTCTCTTGTTTTGATGAAGTGTTAAAGACCTTTCTTGAAGCTAGCCATTTTATTTTATATAACTTTAAAATATTTAATTATATAAATAAGTTATTATGTATTTCAAAGCTCTAAAGAAAAATTTAAGTATAATTAGTAAAAGAATAAGTGTAAAATAAAGAAATTGAAGATAGTTTTAGAAGTTAGAAATAAAGAAGTAAATGATTAAACTTAACAAGGAATAGAAAGATTATGTGCTAAGGTATTGCTAACTATGAAGAGTGTAACTAGAGATTTAAATATTTCTTAAGGAACTTTAGAGAAATGATTATCCTATGAAAATTAAAAGAAGGAACAGTGATAGAAAGGTAGTTTATCTCTCCTTTTTTTCATTATTATATAAACTTTAACATGAATTTTGTGGTTTACTGATGCAATAGATTTGTGATATAATATTAAAATAGTTGCTAAAGATTAAAAATTAAGACTTTATTTTTTAAAGTTGTTTAATATTTAATGCTAAGGAGACTATTTAAGATTAGAGGCTGCTAATTCTAAAACAATTTTGTTTTATTTAATATAGTAAAAGTGTTTAAGTTAAGACATTTATAACAAATCTAAATGGCAGTAAAGTTTTTCTTGTCATTGTGTGAATACTCTTGTTCATTTTTCTTTAACTCTATATATTCCTTTCATTATATTCCAAGATGCAAACTCACTTTCATAAATGAAACTTATGGTTTAAATGGATAACTCAAATCAGAATCGAAACATTTAATTAACTAGATTCTTACACACCTTAATTAGAGATTATTATTATATTAATATAAAATGGTACCTAAGAAAGTCCTCTTTTGTCTCGTTTATTAAAAAAGAATTTTCTAACCTATTAGTTACAGTAAGTAAATAGATATTTCTATAATTTTAGTTATCTATTTAAGGAACTAGATAATTATAGAGTAAATAACGAAACATTATAAGCTAAGAATAAGGTAGAATGAATTTTGAGATAGATAATTAAATCTGATGTAGAAACAATAGTTCTAGATGGAAACCTTTTGTCTTAAAATGTTTGTGTATAAATAGGGAAAAATTTAGAGAAATCCATAATCATAGAATTTCAAAACTGAAAAATTCCTCTCTAATAAAACTAAAGGAAGTTATAATAAAAAACTGATCCAATAATAATTTTGATTCTTTACCTAATCTATATAATTTAAAAAGTTTAACCAGCTTAAAAATTTAAAATATCACAATTAGAGACTATAATTTATACTTTATGTAAGAGTTAGTAAATTTAAAATCAGTATAGCTTTCTTAAGTTAATGAGATAATAGGTTAGTTTTTGTTTGATTATTGTCTAAATCTCTATATATAAGAGTTAATTATAAGGAGTGAAATGATAGATTATTAAAAGATGAAAGATTATTTAAAAATAAAGGGATAATATATTCATAACATTAATATAAACTTTAATAAAAAAATAACATTATTTATTGATTTTTGTCCTAATTTAATGAAAATTGATATAAGATCAGTTTATAAAGAATCTGATTAACTTTTAGAAAAAATTAAAAATTTAGATTTTAAAATTTTATCCATTTGAAATTGTGAATTCTCAGACTAAGCTTTAAGAAATCTATTTGCTGTCCAGCATTAAAATCTTGAAACTATCGAAATGCTACATAAAAATCCTTTTAAATAAGAGCTTTTTCACTAATTCTTTAAAGCTCTCCTAATATAAAAAATCTAATATTAATTGAAGATAATTAAAATAATTAGGTTGAAAACTAGCAATAGAGTGAACATTATTAAGGTATTAACTTCATAGAGTAGAAGTTACTTGCTAATCTGTAAGAAGTTTCTCTCAAAAATGTTTATTAATAAAGTGATCTAATTTTAAGACTTCTACTCTAAAAGGCTCCAAATATTAGATCATTAATGTTCAAAAATGTTTAAAATTAAGTTAGTTTCTAATAAGCAAATATGCAACTGAAAGAATACATCTTAGCTTAGATATAGCACTAATTTTGTAAGTTAGAGATTATTTACTTTTGATAATACGAATTTGTTAGAGATAAAACTATTTTATTCATAATCTAAAACTCACCTAATCTAAGAAGCTTAGGAATTGAGAAAATGAATCAAATTACAAACTAAACATTTCACTAGATAGGTACTTACCTAACAAAATTAGAGAGATTTGATTTGGGAGAAATGAATCATATAACAAATGAAACTCTCTGTTTCATCTTCAAAAACTGTATAAATTTAAAAAACATCTCCATCAAACAAAGAAAATAAGGTTTAAAGAAAAGCTAAATAACGTTAATTTTATAATCCTAAGAAATAACTAAAGGAGTATACAATCTTAAATGTAATAATTTTATTAAATAAATAGTCTAAATATAAAATTTAGAAACATTATAACTAATAGACCTATAGTTAGTAAACGAAGATGTAGCTTAAATAATAAAAAATTGTTCTAAGTTACGAACTTTAAATCTTGAAGACAATGACGAAATAACGGAAGAAGCTTTTCCTATTTGAGATGAATCTAGGTCTTAATATTCAATTTGGATAAACTTGAGAGAGTTAAGCTTAAAGAAATATTCAAAAATAAATATGTAATGAATCATTTAAATGAGATAGTAATTCACAAAAATTAAAATATTACCTGAAGTCGTGAAAAAGCACAAGAAAATAAAGAAATGGATTTTGATTTGAGAAATATTGAATTTTGAATTAGAAACAAATAAATAAAGTATTATTTAAAATTTAATGATTCCATATTTAAAATAATTTAGAATATCATTAATATTCTCTAATTTAAATACATTATCTTTCTAAAATTTTTGTATAAGTATTAAAATTCTAAAACAGTAAAGTATTTGATAAATAAATATGATTATAGAGCGCGTAGCACCTTGTTGGCGCGCAGTTCTTTCTATATTAATATTTAATATTAAACAAAGTATTTTAATATTTCTTGTTGTTCGTTCTATTTGTCCAATAAGTCACGTCAGTTCCAAATGGGAAATCTGCCTATTAAAGATTATTCTAGAATCTTGAACCACTCTAGTTCTAATGATTTTAAATATAGAATCATTTATTTTATTTACATTTTAAGAGATATATTAATTAACTCTTAGTTTCATATATTTTTATATTATTTAACTTTCCTTTTAGGATTTTTAATCTATTTGATGGAAATTTTCTTTAAATACGTGCAATTAAAAAAAATGAAGCAGAGAGTTTCATCTGTTATATGGTTCGTTTCTTAAATTAATACTCTCTAGTTTAGATGAGTAAATATCAAGCTATTGAATCGTTTCATTTTTACTTTGATTCATTTTATCAACACTTAAGTATTTTCTGTATAAATATGAAAGCATTTGATTAAATGCTTGAACTTAAAATATTAAAAGGCATTTTATAAAAAAAGTAAGTTGGTAGTTAATAAAGGAAAATTATACTATAAATGAAAGAAAAAATAATGAAATGAATAAATTAGCATACGAATTATTATATTTACCTTTAATTTATTACTTAACTATCTAATCTTTTATATTCATCTATTAATAACCTTTATCGTTTATACTACTTATTTTTCATTATATTGTTGTTATTCAGAAAATTCTGATATAAGGTAAAATTAACTGAAATTAAGCATATTTTTTTATTAATAGACTAAAGAAAAAGTAAAAAGAAATGCTATAAATATAGTATAGATAAGTGTGAAGCATTGAAAAGAAAAAGTTTATTTGCTAAAATGGTAAATATTTTATATTGGTATGATTAGAAAGAATATTTGTTCATATTAATTTGTTTTCAAACTTTTGACTGAGTGAAATTAATTTAAACTCAGTATTTTCTTCATAAAGTTCCGTTATATTTAAGCCATTTTATGAATTTTTTCGGCCTGAGATTTGCAAGTTTCTTCCAACGTTTAATTTTTTGTATTCTCTCTATATTCTTTAAATCTGTAGAATTTTTCATTATCAAGCTCTTCTATTTGTTTCATATATTTCTTTGGAGTTAAAGTAGTTGTGTGTATATATTCATCCATAGTTTAAATTCCATGTCATACAGAGTTGACCTAACTATATCTTTAAGTAAACGAAAATTCTTATTAATCAGAAAATGTTTTTGGACATTTTTTTCTAGCTATTTCCTAGTAATTTTCTTTAGTAAAGTTATTTAGGGAATCATTGAATTATTTTTCTATCACTGATTCTTTCTTTTTTTACTTTCTGATTACTAATTATCTTATAAAAAAGTAAAATGAATGTTTTAATTTAATCTTCTAAATTATCTAGATTTATTCTATTATTTCCTACATCTACATAACTTAACTTTCTCTTTAAATTATTTTGACTTTAATAATTAATTCTGCAATATTGAATAAAAAGGTTATTAATAATTAACTAATTGAAAAGTGAAAGAAAGCATGAAATATCTATGAACATTAAGGAGTTATCTTATTTTTAATTAGAATAAAATATTTAAGATGATTAATGTACTATTTACGTATTATCAAATAAATCCTTTGCTAATATTACTACTAAAGCTATCTAAAAGTTAGAAGCAAGAATTTACATTAGTTCTGAGATAAAAATTATTAATTAGCAATATAAATTAGTATCTATTAATAAGCATATTATCAACTTTATTAATATAAAAATCAAACTTTAAATCCCGTGGAAATTCTCTCACTTTAATTTAAGTCTAGCATCTTGGAACGCTTGATTACACAAGCTTGCTATTGATATAAGCGTAATTTAAATACTTATTTTTTTATATAATAACTAGTAATCAAATTAGAAACTAAAAATTACTTAAAAAGATGCAAATAATATTCATATATAGCAATTAATAGATTTAAAAATTCTAAAATTGCCAAAACAGATTTTACCAACTCCTATATAGCATCTCTTACTAATACACCAGATAAGACATAATTAAATGCTTGGCGTTCTTGGAGTTATTTCAATCTCTTTCCCGCCAACCTCCAGATTGCTCTAGAGGCTAAATATAAAAGTTTCAAAATCTCTAAAATTCTACTTCTTGCAATATATGTGGTCCTTGAATACTTCTTTCGCCTAGATAATGTTTTGTATCTTTTTCCTTGTAAATTGCTCCAAATTTTTTGCAATGTAATCTTCTCTTTCTCTTGATAGTTTTAGTTGTTATTTTAATTTCTTTTTTCTCCAACTTCTTTTACTACTTTCAGTGTTCTTATTTAAAGTTGTAAAATTTCTGTGTCTTTTTCATAGATGATATTGAAATTGCAGTAGTATCATCTTTTTTCTTCCTACTTAGCTTTAAGCCTTAATTTTTTCTTTTAATTATTATTGAATCAATTCCTTGTTCTCTTAATTCCATTTAATACTACAATTTTGCTGATTTTCTTCTATTTTTTGTCCATATCTTTCTGCTTTTAATTTTGGTTCTAGGGATAGACACTTTATTTAGCATTTTTATGTCATTATTAAGCTTTTTAAGTCTCTCAAATTAGATTATAAGATTACAACTTGTTTTATCAATTTCTTAATAAACTTTATTTAAAGATTATTTTAACTAATTTAACAATAAAATAAATTTATATAAATACAAAGAGATTTAATAATTTTAAATAATAGTTTAATTTATTTCTAGTTCAAATTCAAATACTTCTCAATTCAAAATCCATTTCTTGTTCTTTAAATCTTGTCAATCTTTCACACTATATTTCTATTTTCGTGAACTGTAGAGTCATTAAATTGATTCATTAAACATTTACTTTAGAACATTATTTTAAATTTAATTTTCTCAAGCTGCTCCAAATTGGATATTAAGACCCAGTCTCATCTCTTATAGGAAATGCTGCTTCCGTTATTTCTTCATTACTTTCAAGATTTAAATCTTTTAACTTAGAACAATTTTTTATTATTTAAACTACATCTTCGTTTATTAAACTTACTCCCTATAGTCATAATAATTCTAGCTTTTATATTTAAACCATCTATTTTATTCACATTTTACACGTGGAAATGTTCTCTCCAAGAGAAATATTAGTTATCCCTTAGGATTATAGATTTTATTTTATTTAACTTCCTTATTTACTATGTTTGATATATATTTATTTTAATTTAGTGCAATTTTAAAATATGAAGCTAAGAGTTTCATCTGTTATCTGATCTAATTCTCATAACCAAATCATCTTTAATTTAGGTGTGTTAATACCTAATTAATGAAATGTTTCGTTTCTGATTTGAGTCATACCAACAAGCGTTTAAACTAGTTAAATTAGGTGAATTTTAAATTATAAATTTGATAGTTTCATCTCTAATATATTTACAATGCCAAAATATTATATTTTGTAAATATAAATATTAGTGTGATATCTGAGCTTAAGTACTTCCTTTCAGAGGCATATTTGCTTATTAACTATTTTATTCATAGTTATAAAAATTTATAGTTCTAATATTAGGAGATATTTAAAGAAGAAATCTTAGAATTTAATCACTTTATATGCGAAAATTTCTAAAATTAATATTTTCGAGTCTAGAAAGTAACTTTTACTAAGCAAAGTTAATATCTTATTAATCTTCATTCTATTACTAGTTATAAACATAATTTATAAAATTATCTTAAGTTCATCATAGATTCTTTATATTAGGAGAGCTTTAGAGAATAAATTAGAAAAATTCGTAATTAAAAGGATTCTTATGTAACATTTCAATTGCTTCAAGATTTTAATTCTGATAACTAAATAAATTTCTTAAAGTCTAATCTGAGAATTAAGTATTTCTAAGGATAAAACTTTAAAGGTTTAACCTTTTAACTTTATCTAAAAACTAATCAGGTTCTTTATATGTTGAACTTATTTTAAATTTCTTTTAAGTTAGGGCAAAAGTCAATAAGTTCGTCTAAGTTAGTATTAGAGTTTATTCTAATGTTATGAATGTATTATCCCTTTATTTTTAAATAATCAATTATCTTTTGGTAATTTATCATTTCACAATCTATTTCTAACTCTTTTATATTTAAATTTAGACAGTAGTCAACCAAAAACTAACCTGATATCTATTCAACTTTGTTGAGATATACTGATTTTAAATTTGTTAGCTCTTGCATAAAGTATAAATTTTAATCTCTAATTATAGTATCTTCAATTTTTAAGCTGGTTAAACTTTTTAAATTTTATAGATCAGGTAAGGAATCAAAATTATTATTGAATCAGTTTTGTATTACAACTTCCTTTAGTTTTATTAGAGAGGAATTTTTCAGTTTTTAAATTCTGAGGTTTATAGATTTCTCCAAATTAATCCTAATTTATAGGCACACATTTTAAGACAAAAAGTTTCCATCTAGAACTATTGTTTCTACATCAGATTTACTTATCTATCTCAAAATTCATTCTATCTTTATTCTTTGTAATTTAAATATCATTATATATTATTTAAGTATCTAGTTCCTTAAATAGATAACTAAAATTATAGAAATATCTATTTACTTACTGTAACTAAGCTATATCATTTAGATTTAGAAATTATGTAAGCAAATCCAAGATATATTTGCTATTCCAAAACATAGACTATTTTAGCTAATATTTCCTCTCATGCTTCTCTATATTTTATTTTTATTCTTCCTTATTATTTTTCATCCCTAGTTGTTCCTCTTGCAAGACTTCGCTTTTAACAGTTTAGCCTTACTGACTTGAAATATCTTATTCAGATTACTCTTCCTGTTTTTTCTTTCTATAAGAGTATAGGTTCTCTGGGCTAAATACTTGACGTTCTAGTATTTTCAGCCATTTTATAATAATTGATTAAAAGGTAGTTAATAAAGGTAAATTATGATATAAGCGAAAGAAAAAGAAAAGAAAAAGTTAGAATTATAAAATAAATAATGAAGCATCATAAATTATGATACTTACCCCTAATTGATTAGTAGCTATATTATAATAAAATATATTATATTATAAGTTAGAAATAAATACTTTTACATTATAACTGTTTATTAATAGTTTTAACAAAAAGTTTAAATGCATATTAAAAAACTTGTATTATTGAGCGCATAGCACCTCATTGATGCACAGCTATTTATAATAATTTATTATAATAGGGTTAAGTGAAGCATATAGTAAAAATAATTGTTTAAAATTAATGTTATGCATTACTTATTTATATGGATAATATTAATACTCTTTTATCAATCATCCTTTAATTATTTGTTTGATTGAGAGAAATAAATAAAAATAAGAAAATTACAAAAATAAATAAATAAAGCTTATTATTTAAAGGAATTAAGGATAATAACCTCTTAAGAAGATAAAAATTACTAAAAGTTATAAAATAAGAAATAGAGAGAACAAATTATAGTAATCATTTATATGTTTATATTACTTATCTTTTATGGCTATATGTTTAATGCTTTACTTTAACTATCTAATTATCATGGTTATTCTATAACTTCTAGCTTCTTATTAAGTTTACATATATTTTTAAAGTTTTTAATTAATTTGAATATTCTACTATTTTGAACAGTAGGCTATAGAAAAGCTAACTAATTAAAAAGTGAAGGAAATATTAGATATATATGAATTTCAATAAATTATCATTATTTTAGTTATTTCTTAATATACGAAAATCCTAATAGACAAGTAACAAAATTCTATTATTTAAGTTATAGAAAATCTGAGTAGCTCAGAATATTTTAAACTTATCTAAAAATATTCAGAAATAAACTAATCTTAAATCTATATAAGTTAAAAAGTAAGAAAACAAACTAAAGGACAATATCTGAAAGGAGATAACTTCCATTTATCCAGCATCGAATGAAATATCTATAAGAAGAAGTTAAGAATTTATGAGCTGCTCGAAAACCTTTAAAATATGAAACCTGAAGAAGGTAGAGATAAAGGAAAAATAGTAGAATGCTAAGGATGAAGAGAATATATTAATTAGAACTGTTAATTAATTAAAGTTACTAAGTAAAATATCTAATAATTATATATTTATAAGGGACTTTTTATGTATAGTCTCACGAATAAATGATTCAATTTTCTTTCTTTCAAATGAGTAAGAAAATTGGATTTAAAAGAGGATTCAATTTCATTAAACAGCAAGAAGATAGCCAAAAAAATATCTTTATAATATATTAAAAAAGTAAACTTAAATTAGCTTAAAATACATAAAGGATAAATATTTGATTCTTTTCAGCGCTTATTTTTATATTCTGTAAGTACCTTTATTCCTATAATGTTTATTTTTCTTTATTTTATCATCTAATTATTATTCTTCCTATTATTTTTCTTTTTCTTATAT